>JAMWET010000178.1:232500-237500 GCA_024036415.1 Prochilodus magdalenae | reverse complement strand
GCTTAAAAGATCTATAAGGGTCCAAAGACTGACAGACAGACTGGTTACAACTCACAGTCGTCACGCACTTTGTTTTTCTTTTCTTTCTCTTTTTTTGGTATTAAATTACATTTCTTTCTCCACTATATTCCTTTATCCTCACTTTCTTTTAAAAGTACAAAAAATTCAAAATTCTCTTCCGGATCCTCGGTGGCCTTGAACAATTCCCAACATAAATAAGCAACAAAGAAGATTCCTTCAAATCTACACCAGCATTATTCCGCTTTGGTCTGGCAAAGATGACAAAGCACTATCCCGTCCGCTTCCCAAACAGGAATGTTTGAAGTAAACAGTTCAGAAATATTGCAGTATTGGTATCAGTTCTTAGCATTTAGCAAAGAAGCAAGAAGAAGTGTCTCGGCGTCACCTTCGTGATTCCTTCGCAGGCATTCGGCTCGTTCTGTGTTCTAGGGTGATCAGTAACAAAGTGCATCTGGTCCCATGTCTGGCAGTTGATTGAGGGCGCCTATTTGGCTTGGTTCAAACTCTGCAACAAGTCGGCAAAAAACATCGCCGTGGATCGAGCCGTAAAAGTAGGTTAGAAAAGTAATACATAGTCATTGTTTCCGTTTTTTAATACCACAGTGTCTGCCCAATAGAAAGCAGTATTGCCTTGTAAAGGGTTTGGAGGCTGAACCTAATATGGCTGGAGGTTGTCCTCAGGTACATACCCCTGTGTTCTGACATGTGTTGTACGACTGTGTGCAATTGCTTTTAGTAATGCTTGTGTGGCTCGCGTGCTCACTCACACAGACACAAAATCCCTGACAATAAAATTAAGTGAAGTGTTTCTTCTCTTTCTTGTTTAATATACATAGCAAAAATAACGCAAACGTTTGCAACATCTCCATGGTTCTTGTGCCAGGTATGGATAAAGTCGAGGTCAGCCTTTTTTTTAATAACACACGTTTGTTTCTTTCTCTTTGAGACGCTGAGGCTCATCCAGTGAACCCTTAACATGAGTTTTAAACAGCAGGACACAATGTACAACCGACAATATATTCACACAGGTCATAAATACAAAGGGCAGTCAATGTAAATGTCAAGCTGGTTGGTTCAGGACGTCCACCTAACTCTGTAGTGTCCCAGACTGTACCGAACGGGGACTTCCCAAATCCCTTTTTTTTTTTTCCACTGTCCCGATCTTTTCCCAAACCATGGGGAAAAAAAATACAACACTGTTTCAACAAATGATCAGAGGAAAACCAAACGGTCTCCTCTTTCGTTCTCTCGATTCTGGTGTTTCTAGTCCAGGCTTGTCCTTGTGGGTGAAAACGTTTGATTTTCACAAACACATAAACAAAATGAATGGAAAGAGGAAAAAAACAGAAAACTCCCTTCTGAGACGTTTTAAATAAAACGAGCAAAACTAGCCCTTGAGGGTTCTCGGCTTTGTAGAGATGAGGTCCTGGGACGATTCCCGGCTTGGGAGGGGGTCGTGGGGATGAAAGAGTGCGGCCGGGCTGTGTCTCAGAGGGCCAGCAGGGTGGGGGAGTTGAGCGAGTCTGACGACTGGTCTCCGCTGCTGCTGCTGCGCCGGTGGGCTTTAGAGCACGACTCTGAGGACGGCGAGGGGCTCTCAGGCTCCAGCATGCTGGGGTAGGTGAAGATGAGGCTGGGGTTGTTTGGGGTGGACACCGGAGTGGACGCGGCCACCACGGGAGTGTTTAGGCTGTCGCCGTCAGAGCAGTACATGCCGCCGCCCAGGCAGATGGGCTTGATGACCGAGTGCTGGCTCTTGTTCTCGTCTTCCTCATCCTCGTCCTCCATGGGCTCCTGCTTCACCACTACCGGGTTCAGGCTGTTGAGGGGGCCCCGCGGGCCCAGGACCGTGCGCATGGTCAAGGGAAGAGGGGCGCACTGCTGAGGAAGTGACCCCTGGTGGCGCTCCTCTGGAGGCAGCTTGCAGACCGGGTTATGGGCCACCAGCATGAACTCCAACTTGTCCTTCTCCTTCTGCAGTGTCTCGATTTCTTTCTGTAGGTCGGCTTTCTCCTCCTCCAGTTTTTCCGTCTCCTTTATTCGCAAAAAGAACAAGAAAGGGACACGGTATGAGCGGAAAGGAAAAGTGCTTATCAATGGGGTTCTTTAGTACATGTAACGGATAGATACGGAACCATGATGGAAAGCTTCTGGTTCTTGGTCAAAAGAACCCATATCAACACTTTACCCTTTTCCAGGACTAGACAGAACCCTAACAGTGTCACCCTCCCAGTAACAACCCTCCCATACTGTTCTTGGCTCAGATGTAGGGTTCTTGAAAAAGCTTTTAACTGATAAAGAGCCAATGTGAGAGGATTTTTGAAACTTTCTTTAATGAAAGGTTCTTTAAAGAGGCCATGTTTTATAAGGAACATGTTCCTACAGTCACTCCTCAAAACTACAAGGGTGGTGCACATTAGGTAAATTTTGTAAAGTACACTTGAAGGAGCAGACCTGGTAAATCTGCCCAGTGTCTACTCACAGGGCCTATCCCTGTTTGAACTGTACGATCTTTTCAGTGCCATATGCCGCACCCTAACACCAAATAACCACACACTGTACTCTCTGGTGTATCTCTACTGCCGCAGCTCGCACGCAATCCTATTTAGAGAACTGATTGGTTATTAACGAAGTTCTTAAACAATTATTATTCCTAATCATTACTCAGTTGTCAATCTTTAGACACTATTCTTTAATACTACCATATATTGCACTGTAATAACCGTGTAACGACTATGTAGTTATGTAGTAATGAAAGCAGGGCCTTATCGTGCGGACCCACATGTGTTGCCCTCACGTTTAAGGGCTTAAATTGGTAGTGTGCAGCGCTGGGTTTACTGCATAGCTGTTTTTGCCACACCCTCTAGGGTAGGGAGGGTTTAACAGACCCAGACAGAATGACTAGACGGCCGGCGATAAATGGCAGGCCGTCTGAGGGCACTGGTATGAGGAAGAAGGAAACTAAAAGCAAAGTATCCTCCACCATTATGAAGAAAGAAAGAGAAAGAAAGACGAGGGGAGATGGAAAAGTACCCCCTGCTATCAAAGCTTTACGATAGCTCCTTATTTGGTGAAGACTGAGGCAGAGAAAGGATGGGGGGGCGGTGGTGGCAAAAGGGAAGGGAAGTGAAGGGAGATAGCAATGTGCAGGGTCTGATGGCCCGTGTGGTTTCTTCTTCACAGTATCAGACATTTGGTCTCGTCCACCCCCTGCAGCACATTCCTCCCTCGCGGTTTCGGACGGACAGCTTGAGAGATGGCATTGTGGAGCTAATTAGTTCAATTACAGCACATATCGTCTGGACGAGGGGGCATTCCCACGTGCTGCCAGACAACATTGGGCTTTTATAACTGTGCTTCTGACTGCAGGCAAGAGAGGCTAAAAGTGTTGGGCCACTGACACAACTTCCCTCTCTTATACACTTATGCATAATAACTAGTTGCAAAAAATAAACCCTAAGAAGACCAGATGGAGTCAGACGGCTGCGTTCAATTAAATCCTTTCCCCGAGAAGTGTTCAAACAGGCATTTAAATCTTCCCTCTTCTGTTCTAAGAGGGCTTCCACATGAGCCATGAGCTTTCCATGATGCTTCCTTTATAGGTACGCTGTTGTGTACGCTGGATATGTTCTCTTTTAAAATGACTGAAATGAAACTCACCCCCTGCAGCATCTCGGTCAGCTCTCTCCGACGATTTCGGCACTTAGCAGCAGCCAGCTTGTTCCTCTCTCGTCTCACTCTCCTTTTCTCCTCTTCCTCTGGCGTCAGCTGTAATGCACAACAGGAGCGATGAGCTCTCATACAAGAACGGAAATATCCGATGGCATCTGCCTCTCTGCCTAGCAGTTATCCTCATTCACAGGGGGCCATGTTTTTGACTAAGGGGCACCCAAATTTCTGCTCATGACTGTAGCGATAAACGACTTCACAAGTTTCAATATTCGCTAGGAAGCTGAGAAACGTCCCGTATGTGGTCAGGCTGTCAAAAAGTGCAACCTAACCAAATGACTCGACTGAAAAATGGCTCTAATTGAAAGCATACCGTCAGACTGAATGAACCATATTCATATATAACAACGTCTATAACAACTCCATAGCAACACTGGGGATGGGCGATATTTTAAAGGTGATGGTGATCTTGATGACTTGTAAATAGATGATTATGGTATGTTATTTAACATTTAATAACTTTTTGAGGCTCCCAAAACACTGAAACATTAAATCATGTGACCTATCGTGGCTGTCCAAGACGTTCTTATCTTTGTAAACATAAATAAACATAAATAGCTCTTATTATAAGTAATATTGGAGCTTTTTTATTGACCCTTTGATGAAATTTCCACACCATAGCCCATATCCATCAAACTTTACAACTTATGTACTATAACACTGACTAAAATGACATCTACTGATGAAACCTGATCTTAGGTCAGTGTTCTTGCACTTGGTATATATGGGCCAATGTATAAGAGAGCTGCTTTAAATACATTATATACATTAACTATAAACAAAAACCGCATTACCTGTTCATCTCTCTTACGCCGACCTCGAGCATCACCAATGGAGCGTATGACCCCGGGTCGGGGGAGGGCAGGGTGGCCGAGGAGTCCGGGGCCGCTGGATAGGCCGTACGGGTGTGGGCGTGAGTATGGGTTGGACATGGAGGTGATGACTGTGGGCTGGACCATCCACTGCAGGTCCTGGCTGGTGGTTATGGCGTTAATGGTGGGGATAAAGGCACTACTAGAGCCAGGCATGTCGACTCTGTACTTCTGCAGGAGAAAAGGAACAGGGGAGAAAGTGAGATAAGTGATGAGAGCCAGGATTTCTCTGTGACAGGTCAGGAAGCACTCCAGAAAGAGGAATGGCTGGCTCAGGAAAACTGATGTTAGTAGCAGATAAAACGCTCAGCTGTCAAACAAAAGCGGTGTGGCCTAGGATGTTTGATTCGGCCTAGTGGAGAGGTAGCCAAAGCCTCA
>JAMWET010000178.1:200000-227500 GCA_024036415.1 Prochilodus magdalenae | reverse complement strand
CTCTTTTCCTCTTTGCGCCCTCCTGCTCGCTCTGCGCGTCCAGTTTTTTGCGCGATGACTCACTCCAATGGCACTACTGCGCTTTCGCATCTGCTTATCAACGCCAAACCTGCGCACAGGGTCGAGACCAAGTCCGGCCTCAGCGCGGGGGGGAGAGCCGTCAGCTCAGAAACAAGCGTCAGAGCGCACCGACCTTCACAGGGACACGGCGAAACGCACGGACGCACGCGAATAAGCGCGGGAGAGCGAGTTTAATGTGGGGCAGGGTTGATTTGTGAGAGTTTAGAGCTCGTTTGGCTCCTCGCGCTTCCCCTCCTCTTCTCCGGCTCAGTTGGTTTGGGCCATTGACGTTCGTTTCCTAAAATGGGCAGTTGCGTCAGCGCGCACAGGCGCGTGGGTTTCCTACAGGTCTCGGTGGAGGGATTCCCTCTAACACGCGCACACACACATACACGCGCTTTCTCCCCCCCCTCCCACCCCCCCGTTTCTGCCTTAGTCTCTGCTCCTCTCTTTCAGTCTTTCTCTCTGATTCTTTCTCTCTTTCGCTCTCCCTGTCTTTCTCTCTTCTTCCCTCTCTCTCGCGCGCAGTCTTTCTCTCTGCTACTCACTCTCTCGCTCTTTCTCTCTACTCCCCTCTCTCTCCCTCAGTCTTTCTCTCTGCTCCTCACTCTCGCGCTGTCTTTCCCTCTGCTCTCTTCCCTCTCCCTCAGTCTTTCTCTCTGCTCTTCTCTCTCCCTCAGTCTTTCTCTCTGCTTCTCTCTCGCGCAGTCTTTCTCTCTGCTTCCCTCTCCCTCAGTCTTTCTCTCTGCTCTTCTCTCGCGCAGTCTTTCTCTCTGCTCTTCACTCTCGCGCTGTATTTCCGTCTGCTCTCTTCCCTCTCCCTCAGTCTTTCTCTCTGCTCTTCCTTCTCCCTCAGTCTTTCTCTCTGCTCCTCTCTCGCTCAGTCTTTCCCTCTGCTCCTCTTTCCCTCAGTCTGCTCTTCTCTCTCCCTCAGTCTTTCTCTCTGCTCTTCTCTCTGCTCTTCTCTCTCGCTCAGTCTTTCTCTCTGCTCCTATTTCCCTCAGTCTGCTCCTCTGTCTCGCGCAGTCGTTCTCTCTGCTTCCCTCTCTCCCTCAGTCTTTCTCTCTGCTCCTCTCTCGCTCAGCCTTTCTGTCTGCTCCCGTTTTTTATCTCTCGCGCCATCTCTCCCCTCTCTCTCTATCGCACACCCATACTCTTTATCTCTTTCCCTTCTCATCCCTCCTTCTGTAACTCTCTTTTAACTTTTTTCAGTCTTTCCTTCTCAACCCTGTCTATCTTTCTCCCCTTTGTCCCTCTCTCTCTCTCTCTCTCTCTCTCTCTCTCTCTCTCTCTCTCTCTCTCTCTCTCTCTCTCTCTCTCTCTCTCTCTCTCTCAGGCGTCCCGTGTAAACGTTGTCGGTCCTTTGCCTTCTTATAGCGCTTTAGACTGATGATGGACAGTAACGCAGTAAATGTAATTAGTTACTGTACTGAAGTAGTTTTTCTGTATGTCTGTACTTGGAGAGTGTTTCTATTTTGGATGACGGTTTACTTTAACTCCACCACATTTCAAACTCACACATCTTCACTGTGTACTCAGTTATTTTATAGTTCTGCCTAACAGAACCTGTTCTCCTTCAGTGTTCTGTTCTGATGATGATGTGATCAGACGTCAGTGTCAGACTAATGAATGAGCTTCTATTAAAGACTGGTGGACTGAGAGACACTAGAGTCTCTTCACCTACACTGAGCTGATGAAGAGTCCTGTTCCAGAAATGATAATAGGACATTAGAGCCGTAACAAACCATGCTCCTGTTACTCTCCATACTTCAGTACATCTGAAGGTACATACTTTAGTACTGTTACTCTCCATACTTAAGTACATCTGAAGGTATATACTTTAGTACTATTACTCTCCATACTTAAGTACATCTGACGGTACATACTTTAGTACTGTTACTCTCCATACTTAAGTACATCTGAAGCTACGTACTTTAGTACTGTTACTCTCCATACTTAAGTACATCTGAAGGTACATACTTTAGTAGTTACTCTCCATACTTAAGTACATCTGAAGGAAAATACTTTAGTACTGTTACTCTCCATACTTAAGTACATCTGAAGGTACATACTTTAGTACTGTTACTCTCCATACTTAAGTACATCTGACGGTACATACTTTAGTACTGTTACTCTCCATACTTAAGTACATCTGACGGTACATACTTTAGTACTGTTACTCTCCATACTTAAGTACATCTGAAGCTACGTACTTTAGTACTGTTACTCTCCATACTTAAGTACATCTGAAGGTACATACTTTAGTAGTTACTCTCCATACTTAAGTACATCTGAAGGTAAATACTTTAGTACTGTTACTCTCCATACTTAAGTACATCTGAAGGTAAATACTTTAGTACTGTTACTCTCCATACTCAAGTACATCTGAAGGTAAATACTTTAGTACTGTTACTCTCCATACTTAAGTACATCTGAAGGTACATACTTTAGTACTGTTACTCTCCATACTTAAGTACATCTGAAGGTAAATACTTTAGTACAGTTACTCCAGTGGAGGACTAAAGGGAGGAACTTCTACTTTTACTGGAGGAGTATTTTTAACCATGAGTATCTCTACTTTAATTCAAGTACATGGTTTGTGTACTTCGTCCACCACTGGTTTAGACACTTCCTGTGCGAGAGATGGACAGAACGAGTTATGATGGTGATCATTCACCTTGAGCGCTGCATATAACGAGCTGTAACTGCGCTTCACTTGCTCAGTCCTCGCTGTTGACTGGAGCCAGGTGTTTTTGGGCAGGAGAACCAGGTGTAGGGCGGATGGGGGTTCCTGTGTTTTGGGGTGCAGACTGATATTACTGCACTGCCATATACTTCACAGGTTCTAAAGCATCAACATCAGCAAACGCTGGGGCTTTTAAAGGGCCCATATCACAGAAAAATGAGATCTGAGTTATGATACTGTTCACACATCATTTCACATTAACGTACTCGCTCTGCAACCATACTGTATACGCAAACTAACAAGCAGCCCAGACACAAGGCCGGACGCGACACCCTGAGCTGTGTGCAGCTGCAGGCTGCGTGAGGCTAATAATCCATTAATGCCCGAGTGATCTGAGTGATTAGTCCTTTGATGACAAGAGCGCGCGCTGCTGGTGGCGTCACGCTTATATGGATGTCGGTCATCAGCCACTGCACCCTCGTCACACTGACCCTAAACCCTTCTAAAGCTCAAGGCACATGGAGATACATTACTTTCAGCGGGGTCAGACTGCACTCCTTGGACGCCACTAACCCACCTGAGCCAGCTCAGCACCTCGTTCCATGAAACCTTCAGGCATGTGTGTAACTTGTTCATTTAACTTAAGCCACTTCTTATCTTCTATCTATTCTACACTTATCATCTAAAGAAGAGCTGTACCCAGTCTGTTAGAGTGCGTTGCTATTGGGAAAGAAGATAAAGGTTACCAGGAACAATAACTGAAGATACATTTAGACTGATATCAATAATATTATCTCTCAGTATAGCATTGGGCCGCCATGTTTGCTAATGCAATATACCAGACGTCTCAGCTTGGTGTTGTAGTGTTTCTTAATGATGTCCTGTGATGATCCATCCCATGCAGCTTGAATATTCTCACACAGTTCCTGCAGTAGGGCTCGAGGTGGAGTGACCCCAGACCCTCTGGACACGGGATGCATGACAGCAAACCATTCATCCTGGTGCTGAACACGGTGCCTCCACACACAGATTCATTAGTTGTCTTCAACAAGACAAAAGCGCGCCTGCACTACTCCCATAAGTCACACCATGACAGTCTGGCAAGATACCACTGAAATCTTTGGTGATGTAGAAATGATGTTAAGGGTAGTCCTGTGTCGTGTAGGCGTCTGCCAATGGTGTTGGCACTAACAGGATGGCTCTTGGAGGACATCACAGCTCACTGAGTGTCTTTAGTTGCGGCCTTTAAAATAAGGTTTAATATAATATAATTAATTTATAATTATTTTATAAATATAAATCATTATTATTTTATAAATATAAATTATTATTATTTTATAAATATAAACCATAATTATTTAATAAAAATAAATTATAACTTATTCTATAAATATAAACCATAATTATTTAATAAAAATAAATTATAACTTATTCTATAAATATAAATTCTAATTTTTTTATAAATATAAATTATAATTATTTAATAAAAAATAAAGTATAACTTATTCTATTAATATCAATTATTATTATTTTATAAATATAAATTATTATTATTATCTTTATACAATTTATTATAATTATTTTATCATTAAAATAATATAATTAATATTGAAGCAACAAGCTACTCGCCGTGGAGGTGTGGCCATGCACGGAGCACTTTGGGAGGTGCTGGAGCTGCTGTAAAAGTGGCTTCTACAAATACAACGTAAACAGTTGTTGTTGTTGTTATCTTATTAAGTGCTGCATATGGTTGTGGCACTACTCTGAGCTGGGTTGTGGGGTACTTGGTGCTAGCGTCATGTAGAGGTGGGGGCTGATTGATTGATTTGCTAGCCATCCTTGCCGTTTAACAGCACTTTTATTTAAAGCACCATGTTTCTTTCTCCACCTTCTGCTTTATGCCAGCGCCACATTTGGTGTCAGAAGTGGGACTGCTGCCTAAAATGACTGCGGGGGAATACCGCTCCTCAAGGTGCTCTGCATGTGTTGTGCAGCAGGTTTCTTCAGTATAGTCCATTTCCTACAGGTGCACACTAGCCTGGTGGATTTAATGCTAATGTATTTTTAGAAGCTACTTGTCACATATGCACTGATTGTATGGATGTTGAGGGCATTATGGGTTATTTGCTAGGGTGTATTTTCAAGAACCAGCGCTCCTCACATCCACACGCTGAAATGCAGCCTGCTGCTATTGACACTAGGCTGCTATTAGATAGCATCTAATGCACGGTAAGCAAATATGAAAGCTGTGATAATCTCAGCAAGCAAGACTGAAGCTGAGCACTACCACGCACAGACTGGAGTTGTAGAGTTATAACAGCTGGTTTGTTTTGTATGTGCTCTTGTTTTTTCGGTCTTTCATGTTCACGCTGAGGAGGATCCCCATGTGCGTTTGCTGTCTGATCCCTCTGATAAGATCAGTAGGAAGTTAGGAGGTTCTCGAAGAAGCGGTTCAGCGTTGACGCATGTGCTCGGCCCTGGCGGACGTCATGCACCCTCTGGTACAGTTATGATGCAGGGAAAGGGGACTTAAAGCAAAGCGCATGGAGAATTAGCACTAAATCCACCTATAGATCAGGCAGGTGGACATGGTGCCTGCGTTAATACAGATACAGGAGCTAATGCAGAGCACGCAGAGTACTGCATGTTAAATTGGCTGTGCTTTTTGGCCAACTGTGCACAGCAAAGCCATTTTACCATGCGCAGGGTTCACATCAAGAACCAGGCTTGATTTGCACTTTTCTATTTTACTACAAGAGACTTAACACATTACAACCCTACCAAATGGTCACACTTCTTCACCCTGTAAATGGCTTAATGGCTGAAGGGCTGCAGGAGGGCTAAATAAGAGCATGCTGCTTGATAAACAGGGTCCTGATAGAGACGTTGTTTGGGGTTTTGAAAGGACCTACTGATACACATTTATCTCGTCAGCTGGCTGATTTACAGCTCAACCACTCCTACTAAAGCGAGAGGACAATATTGGTATTAAAGGATTAACACTCTAACCCAGATTATATCATCAGGCATGTTTCTGGAAGCTAATCTGATAACACATGCTAGATTGCTAAGTGAGATGGTGCAAGGTAGGCGCAAAAACAGAAGCATGATTAATGCACAGGCATATTGATAGGCAATCAGACCTGTTCCTGCTTTTTGCTTGTGCATGACGCTGGGCCCAGTTTGGAATATAGTGAGTTGTCTTGTGCAATTACGGTGCAGCATTAAACGCTATATAAATCAGTTACTTACATACAATACTGTACACTACATCTATTTGATTTCCAGTAAAAATGTTGGAATTAAAAGTGGACCTCCGGTGTTAAGCTAATTTTCAGTGTTTATGATTTTATTGTTGGGGGCCTAATAGATTTACATGCAGTTTTCCCAAAACTTTATATAGGTATTATTCACTGAAACACTTTGTTAGAGCTCCTGCGTCTGTCAGCTCATCCACTGTGTTATGATTGGTCACCCACCAGAGCAATCCTGCCCCTACATATCCTCCAGTAGCTGCTGAGCATTGTGTGAGGGCACCCCAAGTTTGCTGGTAGGCGGGGACTTGTAGGACTGTGTTACAAGATGACATCACACTGTTACAGGAAAAAGGGCCAATGAGGAGAAGACTAAATGTTTCAGGCAGCTGAGAAAGGTGGTTTCTGTTTTATGGCAACACGAGCTTAACTGTTACACTCCCCGCTACTGCCGGCTCTCAGTTCACTCCCAATGCCTGTTGCTAGCTAGTTAGCAAACACGCTAACCTGAGCCCTCAGTATAGTTCTCTGCTGTTCGGCAGGCAGCACCGGTCTAAATGACCTGTCTGTCTGGATGTGCAAGCGCCACCGAGCAGATGCCTTGTGGATTACAGAGTGGTGAGGACAGCTGATACAGATTAGCCACACGACTATCTCTTCAAATTTTATTTGCAGGTTTCCTTGGCAACTAATGCTGAGCAGTGCAAAACAGCAGACAGCCACAATGTGAACATTCCAGGCCCAGGGGGAATATGAGACTCCGGGGGGAGCAAATGAATTCATGCTGGAACATTTCCACTGATTAGGCCAATCGCATTACAGGAGCGATTGAGACGCAGCACTGGTTCGTCTGCAGTGTGTAATTTACCTGCCCGGGTGATATCCGCTGCTCAGGCGAAGCGTTCAGGAGTCGTTGGCTGTCCCTGTCGATTAACATTCTCCCAGATTTTTAATAGCGGTGTTAGTGGCACTCTGACAAAGTTCTAGCAGATATGCAAACCGAACATTCTTGCATGATTACGAAGAGGAGCAGAGTAAACAGTGCATCTCCATCTGCACTTACCGAGGACAGCGAACAACAGTGTGTCCACTGAACCCCCACTCCAAAACCACAAGCTCTGCAGCTGAATACATGTGTTTATCTGTTTGTGAATGAAGGGAAAACCTGGTGACCTTGCTCCAGTGACTCAATGTGTTGTCATGGAAGCTGGCATTCAACATTTAGTCTTCTCTTAATGTGTCCTCTCTCTTTCTCCAGCCTGGTGGACCCATTTCGACAGGCATGAGCCAATCGACTGCATTGTTTCCGTCATGACATCATTCCTTCCTGTCACTAAACAGTATCTCTTTACCCTCGGCCCAGAATCATTAACAGGAAATGCCGATTTTTAACCCAGAAAAGCGGCACGGAGGCACTCCTGTGCTGTCTTGACATGCAGAGCCCTGTCTATCGATGCTGTGGTTTGGGGAGAGAGCAATTACTACAAAGCGATGTGCGTTCCTGCTACAATGGAAGGAAGTGCGTCACAGACGCATGGCTGACTTGAAACAAAGAGCCACGGAACGGTGCGGTGGCTACCTTAAAAACAACGAGGGGGGGGAAAGAGGAGTGTGATGGAAGAACTGAACAAATAGGGGAGAAAGAGGAGAGGTGGGGGGACTACAAAACAGGGCAGAAAGTGACAGCCCCACTCTCGAGGGGTCTTCCCGTAAACTCAAGCGTTCGGTCAAGGGAACTATGACCCATCGCACCAAGTCAACGTTCCGAGATTGAAGCAAGAGGAAAGAAGCAGGGGCACAACAACACTCCTGCACTGTTTGTTTTCACCAATAAGTGCCTTTTACCGCACGGAATGCAAAAAGGGGAAGTTTGCTTCTGGCCACCGGTGACGTTGTTCCATAAGGTTTACAAGAAGTAGGCTAAGAATGGGATGGGGAGGAGGTGGAGATTGTGGAGGGGGCAGGGTTGGGGGGGGGGATACCTTGTAGTGTGGAATGCTAATGGATTTGCTCAAAACACAACTGTGCCTCTGTTGTTTGACTTTCAGATCTGATAAGGTTCCTGTAGCGCCGTCCGCATCCCGTCTCTCTGTGTAGCATACATGATTGGAATGCAAAGCTGAATGAATGGGAGAGACGCAAAGTTGGCGTTTAAAAAGCAGGTGCAGCTTACCACAACAAGCTCTTACTGGAGAGAGAGAGAGAGTGAGTGAGTGAAAGAGAGTGAGAGAGAGAGAGAAGCCTAAAGGGGATGTGGGGAGTGTGGGAATGCAGGTGGGGGGCTGCATTTTTTTGTAATTAAAGCTCACTTTATAAAACTTGTAAACAAAACATTAGACTTATTTATACACTCATTATCAAAAGAATAGTGGCACCCAGAAGGAGGTGTGGGAGTGCAGTGCTATTAGGAAGGGAGATAAAGGATACCAAGAATAATAAATGATGATACATTAAGACTGATATGAGCTTGATATTAATATTTATTGAGCTACACATACAGAAGCCTGTCTCTCAGTATGGTGGAGTCGGGCCGCCATGTTTGCTAAAACAACATGCCAGACGTCTCGGTATGGAGTTGTAGAGGTTCCTAATGGTGTCCTGTGATAATCCATCCCATGCATCTCGAACATTCTCACAGTTTCTGCAGATGGTGCGGTAACGGTAGGGGTGGACTGACACCAGACCTTCTGGAAACAAGACAACGAACCGCTCATCTTGGCGCTGACCACGGTGCCTCCACACACAGATTCGTTGGTGTTCTAGACCAAGACAAAAGTGAGACTCGTCACTGAAGATGACACACTGACATACTGAGTCACTCCATGACAATCTTGACTATTCTCAGTCCATCAGTGACACTGAGTTGTCCAGCAGTGCTGCTGTGTCTGCTCCACTCGCACCAGCACAACACACACTAACTCAACACCACGTCAGTGTCACTGCAGTGCTGAGAACGTTCCACCACCTGCATAATCTCTGCTCTGTTGTGGTCCACTACCCAAGTGTCCACTTGACAGATACAGTGCACATGACTAAGAACCTAATTTGCCCTAGCATATCAATACCAGCACCTACGTGTTGGCAGAAGTTAAGCAGCAGTATGTGTGATACAGGGTACGGATCTGTACAGCATTGCAGAAGTGCATCTGTATTAATACATATGGAGCGGTAAGAGTTCATCGTGATTAGATCTTAATGCGCATCTTAAAGCAGAACATGAAGCTCTTCCTAGTCATTACTGCAGGAGCATTTTACAGAACACTGTATTATTAATCAATACTACATATATGATATTAATGATATGTTAGTGAACTGTAAGTAGTGTGTTGGTGTACAGTAACTCAGTAAGTGTAATGCGTTAGTGAGCTGTAAGTAGCGTGTTGGTGTACAGTAACTCAGTAAGTGTAATGTGTTAGTGTGCTGTAAGTAGTGTGTTGGTGTACAGTAACTCAGTAAGTGTAATGCGTTAGTGAGCTGTAAGTAGTGTGTTGGTGTACAGTAACTCAGTAAGTGTAATGTGTTAGTGTGCTGTAAGTAGGGTGTTGGTGTACAGTAACTCAGTAAGTGTAATGTGTTAGTGTGCTGTAAGTAGGGTGTTGGTGTACAGTAACTCAGTAAGTGTAATGTGTTAGTGTGCTGTAAGTAGCGTGTTGGTGTACAGTAACTCAGTAAGTGTAATGTGTTAGTGTACTGTAAGTAGTGTGTTGGTGTACAGTAACTCAGTAAGTGTAATGCGTTAGTGTACTGTAAGTAGTGTGTTGGTGTACAGTAACTCAGTAAGTGTAATGCGTTAGTGTGCTGTAAGTAGTGTGTTGGTGTACAGTAACTCAGTAAGTGTAATGCGTTAGTGTGCTGTAAGTAGTGTGTTGGTGTACAGTAACTCAGTAAGTGTAATGTGTTAGTGTACTGTAAGTAGTGTGTTGGTGTACAGTAACTCAGTAAGTGTAATGTGTTAGTGTACTGTAAGTAGCGTGTTGGTGTACAGTAACTCAGTAAGTGTAATGTGTTAGTGTACTGTAAGTAGTGTGTTGGTGTACAGTAACTCAGTAAGTAATGCGTTAGTCTGCTGTAAGTAGTGTGTTGGTGTACAGTAACTCAGTAAGTGTAGTGTGTTAGTGTACTGTAAGTAGGGTGTTGGTGTACAGTAACTCAGTAAGTGTAATGTGTTAGTGTACTGTAAGTAGTGTGTTGGTGTACAGTAACTCAGTAAGTGTAATGTGTTAGTGTACTGTAAGTAGGGTGTTGGTGTACAGTAACTCAGTAAGTGTAATGTGTTAGTGTACTGTAAGTAGCGTGTTGGTTTACAGTAACTCAGTAAGTGTAATGTGTTAGTGTGTTGTAAGTAGTGTGTCGGTGTACAGTAACTCAGTAAGTGTAGTGTGTTAGTGTACTGTAAGTAGCGTGTTGGTTTACAGTAACTCAGTAAGTGTAATGTGTTAGTGTGCTGTAAGTAGTGTGTTGGTGTACAGTAACTCAGTAAGTGTAATGTGTTAGTGTGTTGTAAGTAGTGTGTTGGTGTACAGTAACTCAGTAAGTGTAATGTGTTAGTGTACTGTAAGTAGTGTGTTGGTGTACAGTAACTCAGTAAGTGTAGTGTGTTAGTGTACTGTAAGTAGTGTGTTGGTGTACAGTAACTCAGTAAGTGTAATGTGTTAGTGTGCTGTAAGTAGTGTGTTGGTGTACAGTAACTCAGTAAGTGTAATGCGTTAGTGTACTGTAAGTAGTGTGTTGGTGTACAGTAATTTAGTATAATAATAATCATATTTAAATGGAGGTACGGTGTTTGTGAAGGAGCGTATTTCCGGTGTTTGCCCCGTCTGCACTGCGCATGTACACGTTTCAGACTGTACGTATCCCTTTTCTGACCCTCTAACCTAAAAGAACATCGCACTGTGCCGCGGTGAAGCTGTGACCCTGAGTAACACTTTGTCAAAATACACTAAGCTTAATGCCTGTCACAGTGGCTGAGCCAATATCCGACACGATCTCTGTCTAAGGCATCTACTCTTCGCAGTGAGAAAGCCTCCGCTGTCTTATCACATTTCATCTGTTTCTTAGATCTTGCGAATAAAAAAGCTTTGTGCTCACACTACACAACAGCCTTTGTTTCGCACCCTGTCTGGCCTGTTGGTGCAGGAATAAAACAACACTTATCTCCACCTGCTTGCTGCCACCTGATGATGATGGTGATGATGGGGGATTGAGGGAATACTAGCACAATATGTAGCGCTGATTCAAAACACAGGGTAGACGAGGACATGCCATCAGACACTGACACGGTTTTCGGTGACGGCAAGAGTCGTATTGTACGTTCTGAAGTGGAAGCAGAGGAGACTGAGGGTCCCTTGCCGGAGTCTACTCCTCTGGAGCGCCCATTGCTTATGGTTGAACTGCAGTTTAATGTGAGTGTTGAAATGTGGAAAATTTAATTAGACTGCCAAAGGGGGTTTATGTCACTTGGCACGCGCAGAGCCGGACCACCTCCCACCCACCCATCCGCTGCCTTAGCTAAGCTTCTCTCTCTCTTTCTCTTTCTCTCAGCTACAGGGGGCCATGGAGACCTAACAGGCATGCCCTTCAGGCCAGGGGGCCATGAGCAGAGGGCAGCTTAGAGGCGTACTGTGGGCACATGCGCAAAGCAATCCAACCCATTTAACCGTGTTTGCTCCTTGCATGTCCAAGGTTAAAGATACTGTAGAATAATCTGTATATTCAAGACCATGCTTTCCAAGTCAACCTTGAGGCAAGCTGTACACGTAAAGTACAGTGTTCTATAGCCTTTACCGTGTGCTTTCTTTAGAACCAGCATCATCGGTTGCTCATGATATCGAGCTGTGAAAAACACTGACTTAATCCTGTCACTCCATATATCATCCATATCTCCAAAATGGCAACTTTACAGGAGAGGCCCAAAACCTCATTCAATTTAAATGTAAGTCAATGGAACCAGACGTCTTTCCGAACACTTTTGGGCCATTTCAGTTGGTCCATTCATAATGTAAATCTCACAAAATGTCAACGGGAGCTGCTGTTTTCAAATGATGCATAAAAGTCAAAATGGCCAAAAATGGAGATACATGTTTTTCAATGGACAGCGACGATATGCAAATAGGTTTACTCATTGGGTACCGATCAAACTGTTCAGTGATGTCTCTGTAACTGTAGGAGACAGTGCTTAGCTGCTGGTGGCTTGTAATCAAACATGTTGCAAAGCAGTAGTGGTGTACTGCAGGGCACCGTTCTGGGGCCCATGTCATTCATCTTGTATTAACCCTCAGAGTTTGACGGTGTCACTGACAACATTAAAGGACATTGTTCGTTGAGGACTGTGTGTTAGAGACGTACCTTCTATTAGCTAGAAGGATACCACAGTGTCATTTGAACGAGGGCGTCATTGAGACTGTATCCATTCCGGAAGCTAGGCAATCCAGCCTTGGACTACACTGTCTTTTTGGAGAAAACCTCACTGACAAACCATATACATCGTTGGTGATGGTTTTTTCATTTCTCTGTATTTAAAAGACTTAACATTGTTGTTAGCGAGGCTGTTAGCCATCCATTCATGCCTTGGTTTGAGTACGTCGAACCATTTAGAGGCTCTGTTCCTGACTTGTTGGTCAATCAGAGGCGGTGTTCACAGGTGTGTGTGGGAGTCTTGATCTCAAACACATTGTATGACTGGATAACATGAGATTGAACTCATATATGAACATATATAGAGCTGTACAATCGGAACGGCAGCCACAATAATAATGCAAATGTACTAGAAGTGATTGATGACCAGAAGCAGGGCACCTTTGGTGCGTGAACAGAGGCATGGCTCAAATAATGTTTGTTGTAAATCAAAATGGAAGGAATTATTTTGCAAAAATGTTAATAGTTTGTGATGTGTGTTGTCTAGAAGGTTCATTATCTTCCTCTGGTGGTTAAATCTCTGGTTCAGTTTTCCTTTTGTATTCACGGTCTTATACGTATTTATAAGCACCTGAGTCACCTGTGACTATATATCTAAATATATCTAATAGCATGTAATACCACCACGAGCACGAACATCAGCTGTGATTGGATTTGGCATGGACTGGACAAGGTTCTGGATGTAAGCTACATCACTCTTGCATCAAGGAGTTGTTGGGCCAGATTTGGTGGATGCCTTCCCTGGCTCAATTCCAATGAGAGTTTCCTGTAGACTGGGATTTTAGCCACTGCTGGTAGACCCGTATTACCGTACGCGTCCATACACCTTTGTTAAATTTCAATTTCAATTTCAATAAAGTATCTATCTATCTATCTATCTATCTATCTATCTATCTATCTATCTATCTATCTATCTATCTGTAGATTCAGCTACTTCCTTCACACTATGGTCTTTGGCACGTCCAAATGCAGTCCCTCCTATTAGCCGATCCTTAACATCTGCTTTAAAGCCATTTACCACACATGGAATGAGATATTTATTGGCACCTCTTCTAAATTTATGGATCCCATCGTTCACGCCCTCCAAGGATTTATAGACATCATTGCTGCATACATATTCTGATAGCCCGGGTAAAACTGGGAATACAAAATGATGTCTAAAACTTGATTGTGCCTTACAGGGTTGAGGTTCAAACGAGCAACAAGCATTATTTCATATACAAACCAGGCGGCTTGGGCCCCAAAGGGTTAATGATAGCACCATTTATTAATGATAGTAAATACTGTAGGTTTACATTTACCTGACGCTCTTATCCAGAGCGACTTACAAGGTTAATCATATTACAGGTAGGCCAATGTAGTGTTAGGAGTCTTGCCCAAGGACTCTTATTGGTGTAGTCACCCAGACTGGGATTCGAACCCCAGTCTCCCACATGTGGTGGTGGCTCTCTAGCAGGCAGTGGTATTATCCCCTGAGCTACACCAACCACAGGGTAAATGTTTAGGTTCTCTCTGGACCAGGCCATGCACGGACTGAGGCTGACCCTCATTTTTTATTTGTTCAGGCATTTACATCACTGGGTATTAAAAAAGAAATTTAAATGGATTTTAACCTGAAAAAACTAAATTAACAGAAAAACAATATAAAACAAATTAACAGTAAAATAAAAAAAAGATAAAAAGGAGTAAGAGAACTACAAATTAATTAATAAAGACAAAAATCATTAGAATAAATCTATGCACAAGATTGCTACATTAATCCAGCAGTTGCAGGCTGTAAGTTGATTTTGTTCCCCTGGTACACCTCAACCGAGCCAAGACGCCCGGAGTACAGCATGAGCGCATTCTTTTTCCGAGGCATGTTTGGCAAACATTAGGATTAACAGGACAACAGCGGTCCAGACTTAATAATGACATCATGAGACAGGGATTAAGCCTAGTCTTGGACTAAACTGATGATTCACTACTGACAAGCCTTTTGGTCTATGCCTAAGCTCTGATTCCAGGAAAGTCGTCTTATATGCCGCGTCTATTTATTCAGTTCAAGACTTTAAATCATAATAATACTGCTAATAATAGAGAGCGCACTCAAAGCCCCAGCGCCTGCACAGTTGTAAACATTTTTTGGGAAGGTAAACAGGGAGGCCCCCGGCCTCCTGATCCACTCCGTGCAGCTGTCTGAGTGACTCTGACTGTGTGTCACTCCACCTGACAGGTCTATCAGTGAGACAGGCCATCAGAACA
The DNA here is from genome assembly GCA_024036415.1 of Prochilodus magdalenae. Lineage (NCBI taxonomy): Eukaryota > Metazoa > Chordata > Actinopteri > Characiformes > Prochilodontidae > Prochilodus > Prochilodus magdalenae. Next base: position 212,842 of record JAMWET010000178.1, on the reverse strand, counting down.
TGTCCCTCACCTTGACAGCTCCACAGCGGCCAGCACTCAATCCGCCCTGACAGCCGGCAAGGTTGCGCTGTGAGCAGGCCACAGGAACACACACAGACTGGGAAACAGAAGGGAAAAGTGAAAAGTGGAGGACAAGAAGGAAAGGGATTAAACGACTAGGATGAACTTTACACACGGAGAAAGTTACTACAGTTCCAATTAGAGCTAACTCTTTAAACTGTGGGCCTGATACCTAGCTAGGATCTTCTTTTCCATTGATATACATTGCTGGGGGCGGGCTTTACACATACAATGAATATTAATGATGAATTCTGATTAGCGGCACCTTTATTAAACAAATCAAACGTGTTTTTACATCTTATGTAAGCGGTTATTATATATTCCTAAATGTGACTTGTTATACTGGGCCAGCACAGTGGTGCAGTGGGTAGCACGGTCACCTCACAGCAAGAAAGGACTGGGTTCATGTTCTAGTTGGAGAATCTGGGGTTCCTTACAGTCTGGAGCTTCCATGTTCTTGCTGGGTCTATATGGGTTTCCTCCTACAGTCCGAAGACATCCAGGCAGGTGCACTGGAGATGCTAAATTGTACCCTAGAGGTGTATCTGAGTCTGTGTGCTGTAATGTACTGGAGGCCTGTCCAGGGTGTTTCCTGCCTTCTGCCCTATGAGCGCTGGGATAGGCTCCAACATCCCTCCACAACCCAGATGGGTAAGTGGCTTAGAAGGGGAATGAATGAATGAATATCTAATAGGCTAAAAAAGGATATACCGCATTTTGGACTCTACCTCTTTGTGTACTGTTGAGTAAATGCTGTAAGCGATTCCCTATGCAACCTCACTTAAGTCAAGAGAGTGAGCAGCCGAGGTGTAGACCCATACATGGTCCCTAGGGGTTTATAAATAAATAGGAGGGTGAAAAACAACAATATTCCCCAGATGTAGTTTACAGACCACAGACAAATACAAAGAGGACATTAGTCAGCCAAATCTTTCCTACTGTATAAATAAGATGACCTAATAAACAGCCCCCTTGCATGTTCAAGGTGGTAGTAACTTCAGGCTCCTCCAGATGGTGTTGAGAGAGGATGATAGGGCTAGAAATACCTGTGAGGTGTGAGTGACGCGATTCAAAGACTGACAAGTGGTGGAACAGTACAGTGAATGTCTCTTTCCATGTGTGGAAAATAATTCCCAAAGCAGATGTTAATGATTGACAGAAAGTAGTGATCACATTTGGGCGTGCCAAAAGCCACAGGCCAAACCTGAATACTCTTATATGAGGTTGCATAAGGTGGCAAGTGTAAGAATGCCAATGCGATTCGAGTTGACATGTACTGGACATGTTTCTGGATGTAGGCCACATTAGTGTTCAGACACTCTTACATCAAAGCATTGCCCAGTTGGACCGGATTTGGTGGATGCCTTCCCTGGCACACTTCTGAAGAAAACTTGCTGTGGATTTTTGCCACTGCAGACCCGTATGACCGTACGCTTCCATACACTTGGTCTTTGGCATGCCTAAATGCAATCACGCCGTACACGCAGACAGAAGGCTGAGGGACTTGAAATCTCCTGACCTGACTGATGCTGGGAACGATGGCTTTATAGTGCAATTGGAGATGGTCCATCCCAAATGGAGCATCAATCCCTCTTAATTCCCCACTAAATAGCAGGAATGCCAAATACTCCGTGCCAGGCCTGAATCACCTGAGGGGCTGCGCTTGTGTAAATCCATGACAGGTTTAAATCGAACGCTTCTGATCGCAGCCCAGAGGAAGACAGAAGAAAATCTGCATTCATCTTGTCAACCCCCCCAACCACCATCCCTCCAATCAAAAACAAACCCCATTTAAAAAAAAAAAAAAGAGAAAACACGCCTAAGCAGAATGAGGGGGAGACAAAAGCAGAAACCTGGTAGTGCCAGAGCCAGACTGCTTTTGATCCGCTTAGCATGGCTTTCTCCTGCCTTTTGATGCATGGCTAGGAGGAGAGTAATTAGCAATTAACAATCAGGCTTTTAGAGAGTGGAAGTTATTATCGACCAGGAGGGAAAAATATCTCAAACGCTGACAAGGAGAGTGGTAGGATATCCGTGTGTTGTTAAATAAGGGGAGAGAGAGAGAGAGAGAGAGAGAGAGAGAGAGAGAGAGAGAGAGAGAGAGAGAGAGAGAGAGAGAGAGAGAGAGAGAAAGAGAGAGGGAAAGAGAGAGAGAGAGGTAAAGAGAGAGAGAGAGAGAGAGAGAGAGAGAGAGAGAGAGAGAGAGAGAGAAAGAGAGAGAGAGGGGGAGAGAGAGAGAGAGAGAAAGAGAGAGAGATAGAGAGGGGGAGAGAGAGAGAGAAAGAGAGAGAGAGAGGGAAAGAGAGAGAGAGAGAAGGAAAGAGAGAAAGAGAGAGAGAGAGAGAGAGAGAGAGAGAGAGAAGGAAAAAGAGAGAAAGAGACAGAGAGAGAGGGAGAGAGAGAGAGAGAGAGAGAGAGAGAGAGAGAGAGAACAGCAATAATTCTCTCATTTCCACGACATCTCGGAGGCCATTTTCTCCCTGCTCACAGATCAAACGAGCCTCAACAAAAGGCCCCAAATCCCCCCACTCTCTCCCTCCCTCCCTCTCTCTCTCTCTTTCTCTCTCTCCCAAATTAGCTAAGCCTCTCAGCTCCATCATCCCAAACACGGTTCACGTCAACAAGCCCAGCCACGTAGCCGAGTGCTGCCGCCACCACTGAAATCCCCAATCTCCCCAATCCCCCCCTACCCCAACCAACCACCCTCCTCACTCTAGCAAGCTGATGAAGAGGAAGGGAACAAAGCTCCCTCACTAATGTCACTCTGAATTTACAGGACACAAAGTACCCCAAGAGTTACCAGAACAGGAAAGTTTTGTCAGGCTTTCTTCTCTCGGCATGCCCTCACCCCCTCCGCACGACTCCTTCCCTGCAATGTTTGTCTTCAGTAACTTTTGTCCTTGTGCATGTCTTCATTTTCTGCCGAATATGACAAATAAAAGAGGTTGTGAGGGAAGAAAATTGCCGGGCCTGACAGCTCGGGGAAGTCTTCGGCGGTAAACAAGCGAAGGCGGCGGCGGCGGCTCCCCCCAGCCCTCGCAGCCTGGCTGACATATTCAGGCCTGCGCAATGTTCCCCATTTCGCTCCGATTAGCTCCCGCACGCACCGCTGCCCTGTCTGCTTAGCGTCTCCGGGGACAGGGGGCTGATTCAAGACGGCACTGAGGATTCTCAATCATTTTCCCCTTTCTTTCCCGCTCTGTTTTCTCTCCGCATCAAGACTCCATCGCTTTCTCTTTTAAGGTTGGAGTTCAAACCCTGGTTTGAACTTGATGGCTCACTGATGAAGGCGCTGAAGTTCTCCGCAGGAGGTCAGGAAGTCTGCCAGTGTTTTTTTGCCTGGCTCTGCTTCCCTGTGAAGTTCCCATGGGTTTTCTGAGGGGAGGTGAGTCTGCGAGCCACCATGGCTCTGAATGAACCTGGCCTGAGGGTGACAGCCCCAGGAACCAGCCCATGGTTCTGAAGGAACTGAGAGAGGAGCTGAGCAAACACGGCTCAGTGGGAAGTGAGGAGCCAGTTTCTTTACTGAGCTCTCCTGCCGCACAAAGACGCAAGGTAAGATAAGGCCTGCGATAATCTTACCTTACTGGTGTACCTCCGGTTTCCTTCTGAGAGTGATGTGAGCATGGAGGCCTGATCTCATACTACGACAGCGGTTGCATGTGGGATCTCTCTCATACATGCATAACCTCCTCCATTTTGAACAGAATTTGAATCCACCCTTCAATCCGTGTTGGAATTTCAATGTAAATGTTCCAAAACAACTTTGAAGGTTTTAATGTAAACACAACCGAGATTCATCATCACTCATCCTCACGAAAACAGCTGCACAAATAGCTGCACCCAGAACGAATCAACTGACAGCAATCAAACTTGGTGGATAGGTTTACATTTACATTTACATTTAAGGTATTTAGCAGACGCTCTTATCCAGAGCGACTTACAACCGTGCTTAGTGTTCCGTTGGATAGTATTCCAGCTAGTACAGGAAGTTTAGAGCCTAGAACTCACCATGAGCTCAGCTACTGCCCGAACAGGGGGCCAGTGCTGATTTCTAGAGATTAATACACAGACATATAGCAAGTACACCATTACCTGGCAACCCCAGCCCAGTGCTCATTCCTATAGAGGAGAAAAGGTCGTTATAAGTGCAACACGATACACATTTAATGCCCAGGTTTAACACTGTGACATTTGAGACTGATTCCAGGTTTACGCTCGGCCAGCATGTGACATAAGCAAGCACATGCCAAAGCCTGCACTGGTGTTCTGCCAGACTGTTATGGAGTGACTCAGCGGGTCAGGCACCGTGGTGTGCCAAGAGGCCCCATCGTGTCAGAAGCCTGGTGTCAAGATGAATCTGTTTGAACTGTGTGAGGATGTCCTGCATCGTGATGTAGAAGGCCCATTAAGAACCCTCTACCAGCTCCACTCGTCTGGCTGTATGTGTGTGGCTCGACGCTACTGTAAATGTATGTGTAACAGGATTCAAATATCATCCATATCAATAAAATTATCATCATTTATTGTTCCTGGTAACCTTCCTCCCCATCAGCACTGCAATCTCACACTTCCATCTGGGTGCAGCTATTCTTTTGATGTACAAGGTTGCTCTTTAGATGAGGTGCTACATGCTAAACTCCACCCACTGTCAAGAGGGAGAGATGGCTGAGAAACAGCCAAACAGAAGAAGATAACTTTAACAAAGACTGTGAAAGAAGGGTGAGGAGCTGTGTTAACATCAGTGAGGTGTTTTAATGGTAGAGAGACCTTCAAGAAGGCTTATGTTGGCTTCCTGTCTGGCAGCTTCTCGTTCTACCTGAAACTGAAGAAAAAGAAATCGCTCCATAAGAGTGCTAAAAGAGATGAAAAGGGAGGAGGATGTTGCTCTGGTTCTGCTGGACATGCATGGAACTTACTTTTTTGTCCTGTTTGCTAATGTCTGTGATAGTATCTGGTTAGCATCATAGCAGCAATCAGAGCTAACCCACAAACCAGCCAATGCTAGTCACATTACTTACGCTAACGCTATATCATGGTATTTGTCCATTGTTTACAAAAGGTGTGTTAGTCAAGTGTCATGTGCCTTACCAGTGGGTGTCCATAGATTTAGGGGTGGAGTTTCTGAAGGAGCACTCAAGGGATGGGTGGATTGGTTTTGCAGTTAAGTTTAGATATCAACAGTCGTTCTCCAGAATCGTTTACTTCCCCCTTTCATTTAAAGACATGCATGAAGTTTACAAGGTTAATTACAGATTTCTCAAAGGCTAAAACAGGTTTAATGAAACCGGGCCAACTTTATATTCACCGTCTATTCTTAGCAAACCATAAGTGTCCTCATTGGTTTCAGTCATTATTCAGTAATTCCTTAGAAAATGGATACAGATCTCAGAAAAGTCAAAACATCCTTAAATAGCTTTAAATACTTACATTCCTTCAGCACCCACATAAACTGCATAGTGCACAGTTGTTAAGTCAGCTATCAGTCTTCATCAGTTGCTGATGTAGGCACTGATAAAGGAGTCAGATGACATATAAACTCACCAGACAAAAAAAATGAGTCACCTGTGACGGAAATGTACCTAGCGGTAGTAGTAGTGTGTAATATCTCCACAGGCACAAACAACAGCTGTTATAGCATGGACTGGACACGCTTCTGGATGTAGGCCATTGATGTAATGTTAGGCCACTCTTGCATCATAGAACTGGTCAGTTGGCCCAGATTTGGTGGACGCCTTCCCTGGTGTTTTACTAGTTGTTCTAAGTGGTTCCCGCAGATTTTCAAGAAAATTCAAATCTATGGATTTGGTGGGCCAGTCCAGTTCCAGACAAACTATCAGCTTGGAATACAGGGATAGGAATGTTGTTCCCCGTTAAGATGAGGAGCCAGAGGGAATATGTAGTTGTCCACCAGCTCAATGTAGGTGCTGTGATTGAAATGTAAAGTCACCTGACCAAAGAACCCACTTCCATGTAATCTAGTTGCTTGTCCATGGAGCTTAGGTGAGAGTGTGAAGCGTTATACAGGGTCAGACTTACCTGTTGGCATTTTAAAGACATTGCTTGTTGAATGCCGTAGTGTGTCAATGGGGTGTATCCTTTTCTCATGTTCTGTCATAGACAAACCATAACTGATGATGTGGTCTGTAACAAAGACGGCTTGTTCTGACGAATATTTCAGCTCATTAAGCCATTTAGCATAGAGGTGCTAATGCTAGCTTCAATGGTAGCAACATGCTAATTCTTCCTTCTGTAGCAAACTAACAACTTAAGAGTTAGACAATCATCAAGAGGCTTGTTAAAGATGTGGGAGCTGCTGTTGGCCTCCTAATGGCCAGCTTGCTTTGCACATTTTTCTGTTCCACCTCCACAGAACTATCATAAAACCATGTCTCAAACATCAGGCTCCATATTTCTAACCACTGATGAGCTTCACAGGCATTAAACCCTTCAGATGTCCCGTTCCTATTACCAACCACCAAGTCCCTCTACAATGGAGCATTTTACATCAAAGACTTTGTTCACGTCTCAGCGATTAAATGATGCAGAAATGTAGGAAGATCTGTGGAATTACCAGGTGACATTGTTATAATAACCCAGGACTGTTTTCTTTAACCTTCAGATGATGGATTCATCGGGTTTCACGCTTGACTTGTTGCAGGTTATTCCGTGCGTTTAAAATAAGTTGCACCTTGGCTGAAAAAACTTCCTTGAGTAGCTACAGTAGTAGAACATGATCCTCCATAGGCTAAATTGCTGGCTCGGAATGATAATGCCACGGCAATTAATGAATCTAAGCATCGTTTAAATTGCCAAGCTTCTTATTTTCTTCGGCCTGCTGCCATCGAGATGGTTTAAATAAGGCAGGATTAGTGGATTTAGCGTATTAACAGCCAAGTTGGCAGGCAAGACCTCTGTACTAAAAGTAGAGAGCGTGAAGGGGGGAACAAAATGCATCTTCCAAAAACAAGCTTCAACTACACCTCGCTTTCGGGAGAGGAATCTGTGTCCCCAGTGGCTCAGGTAGATAACTTTAAACATTTGTAGAATGATCTCTGTGATCTCAGTGATCTGAAGTGGTTTTTAATACACAGTATTTATATAAGTTTGGCGACATAAAAGTCTGAAAGAATTACGAATGAATTAAATTCAAATTGTTTGAATATCTTCTTTTGTATGCAGGCTTAAAGTAGACAAGCTCAGGTTTCCATACAAGGGCTAAGCCCAGACCTGGACCACACACGCTCGTGAATGGACATTCTCTACTGAAAGGAATACAGTTGCTAGTAAACAAAGCCTTTGGAATTCCCTGGATTTCTGCATTCATTTCTAATGTGTCCAACTTTTACAAAAACGCTGAACTAGAACAGTATTCATGGATGGCCACCACAAAGGAACACGTGTTCATAGGTGTTCCATAGAGCTTAGGTGTTCAACAAAGGTGTTCCACAGTGCTTCTGGAAAATAGTTCTATGGATCAGACAAACATAGATATAGATAGATAGATAGATAGATAGATAGATAGATAGATAGATAGATAGATAGATAGATAGATAGATAGAAATTTAGCTAGATATGTTTGATGGAAAAAGGACAGATCAGCACCAAAACCACATCCTAACTGTGAAGCATGGCGGTGGGAGCATCATGGTTTGGGGCTGCTTTGCCACCTCAGGGCCTGGACGTATTCACGATCATCACGTATTCACAGGAACAATGAATTAAAAAATTTATCAACGCATTTTACTGGTGAATGTTAGGGCAGCAGTCCATGACCGTAAGACCTTAAGAGGAGACGTTGGGTGATGCGACAAGACAATGACCCAAAGTACACAAGTCAGTCAACTAAAAACCATTGAAGAAGTAGATGTGGAATGAGGTTTGGAATGGCCAAGTCCAGGTCTTGACCTTAACCCTATTGGGATGCTGTGGTATTACCAAACAAGGGCTGTGCAAGCAAGGCATTCCAGAAACACTGATGAAATGAAACATTTGGAGAGAGGACAGGTCCGAAATTCCGCCTCAACTGGCCACATTTTAGTAGCAATCAACACAGAAATCCAAGTAATTCCAAAAAGTGATTCCCGTTGTCTTGCAGCTGTGTGCCGTTCAAAAATGAAAGCTTTAGCTCAAGTTCTGCCGAGAAGACTCCAAAGCTACGTCACTCATTTATTCTCTACTCTGGCCAATCACAACAGCCCTCCTGTCTTTAAAAGGATTCAACTTACGCTCATGATTTCAGGTGCCAGCCTTTCACGTTCTCCCCCTTAACACCAGATTGGCCCCAGTACTGTTGAGTAGGCTCCACCACTTCCAGCCAAAGCTGTCAAGAGAGGGTCTGAAAGCTTCAAGACGTGGGCTTAGTACACTCCCTACTCCAAAGACCCCTCAGTTGTTTGAAAACTGCTGTTCTTCAAACTGTACACCTTATAGAAGACTAAATGTCTTCCATCTTCCATCACTTGGCCTTCCAGAACTAGGCTTAATCCCTTGTCCAGGAACTAATCCCTAGTGTTCTGGTTGACAGGAATATCCAGTAACCCCCCCTCATCTAAAGAACCGAGCAGCATTTAGGCCTACTCTGTTTGAAAACGAAAGGCGCGGTTGCTGCGCTTGGCCAGTGTGGAAATGGGTCAATAAAGGTTACCCTGTGAAGCGGGGACGGAAGCAGAAACAGACGAAAAGAATCTTGTTTTTAATTCTTTTATTAAGAGACTGTGTTCTATTAAATGCCCCAGATACATTCATCCCGCAGTTCCCAATTAGACATGACAGTTGCTACACTACGAACAGTAAATATAGCAGTAGGCCAGCCCCCGGGCCGACAAAGACCCTTGACAATGACCCTCGTGCTTAACGATGAAAAACAAGCAAGCTCGCTATGCCCTTCTCCTTCTCTCACTCTCTCTCTTTTCCTCCTCTCCCTCATTGTGCTTTTCACTTCTGTAGTCCCTGAGTACGAGAGGCTTCATCCCCTCTGTTGCAGCGCACTCACATTTCTCCGCCAACGTTCACAACACAGCATGATCAACATTGCCGCTGCTCACACTGACACCAAAGCGAGACGAGAAGCAATCAGATTTGTGCATGTGTGCAATTAATGTCAGAAAATCTGATAACGAAACACAAACACCCTCCCACCCTCACGCACATCTTCAGAACTCCTTCAAGTAGTGCACCACCCAGCCAACCCACAACTCGTCGTTCTCCTCGCAGAGGAAATAATATGTCTTTCTAGTTTCACTGAGCAGCGCTTTACTGAAGCACGAGCCATGTGCTCCAGTGCTCTGGGAACTAATACACAACAAAACGGGAATATTGATTTCGGTTACGGGGCTTTGCAGGGGAACGCCACCAATATTCTTACATCTCCGCACAGTCTAGGTCGTGCGAGTGTAAGCAGAGCAGCTTGACATGATGGTTTGCTGGAGACATTTACAGAACTGTTTGCAGTTGTGCTGCTGAGGGGAACCAGATGTCTGAAAGGTTCGTTGCCGCTAAGTCTCCCTGCATGATGCAATGATTACAGATATGAGCCTGAGACATATTATGACAAGGTCTGACCTTTAGGATCTGTTCATGGCCGAGTGGTGAGTGCAGACACAGTCCCCAATCCTACCACGATTTAAACATCGTCAGCACTGGACATGAAACACTCAGGAGCCATGTGTTGGTTCCCTGGTGGTTTGGGATAGTAAATAAAATGGCTATATATATATATATACAGGGGTTGGACAATGAAACTGAAACACCTGTCATTTTAGTGTGGGAGGTCTCATGGCTAAATTGGACCAGCCTGGTGGCCAATCTTCATTAACTGCACATTGCACCAGTAAGAGCAGAGTGTGAAGGTTCAGTTAGCAGGTAAGAGCACAGCTCTGCTCAAAATACTGCAATGCACACAACATTATGGGTGACATACCAGAGTTCAAAAGAGGACAAACTGTTGGTGCACGTCTTGCTGGCGCATCTGTGACCAAGACAGCAAGTCTTTGTGATGTATCAAGAGCCACGGTATCCAGGGTAATGCCAGCATATCACCAAGAAGGACGAACCTCCACCAGCATCACGTAGTGACCTGGCCACTATCCTGCAAGAAGAATGGCTTAAACTCCCTCTGACCACTGTGCAGGACGCAGTATATGTCATTCCCAAGACGAACTGACGCTGTATTGGCCCCAAAAGGAGGCCTTACACCATACTAATAAATGATTGTGGTCTGTATATACCCCTGTATATATATATATATATATATGTTGTGGTCAATGGTGACTCCTAGTCCCCTTTACTGTATAGAAGCCTCTACAGATTTACCATTTAGCATCAGACCACTCCGGCTGACTTTGTGAACATCTCAATGAAAGGAGTCGGAGAGAAATGTTCTCACACGCACTGAGCACTTTATTAGGTACAAGTATCTAAACTCAATATCCGCTCCACTGACCATACAGGAGCACTCTGTAGGTCTACAAGTATAGACTGTACAAGTACAGATCTGTTTCTCTGTATACCTGATCAGGACCACCACAGAGCAGGTATTATGTGGGTGGTGGGTCATTCTCAGCACAGCAGTGACACTGACGTGGTGCTGGTGTGAGTGGATCAGACACAGCAGTGCTGCTGGAGTGTTTAAACACTGTGTCCACTCACTGTCCACTCTATTAGACACTCCTACCTTGCTGCTCCACCTTGTAGATGTAGAGTCAGAGACGATAGCTCATCTGCGCTGCACAGTGCAGTGTTGGTCATCCTCTAGTCCTTCATCAGTGGTCACAGGACGCTGTTGGACGTGGTTGGTGAGCTATTCTCAGGCTAGCAGTGACACTGGGGTGCAGCAGCACTGCTGGGTCTGATCCACTCACACCAGCATAACACACACTAACACACCACCACCATGTCAGTGTCACTGTGGTGCTGAGAATGATCCACCACCCACTTAATACCTGCTCTGTGGTGGTCCTGTTGGGGGTCCTGGTCATTGAAGAACAGGGAGAAACAGATGGACTGCAGGGTGTAATTGTAGAACTACAAAGTGCACCTATATGGAGCTGATACAAATACAAAGCATACACTCACTGAGCTCTAGAATGAATGTAGATACAGGGATCTAATAAAGGTTAGTGCTCAGGGTGCGCATGTTTCTGGTTTTTACCAGGCAAACATTAGGTAAAACCTACTAGACCGTTATTTTGGGCAGCATGATGGCAATTTCCACAATGAAATGACTAACAGTTTCTAGCTGGTAAAGGATGTAAATATAAATAGCCTGTTTGGAGTAACAAGGTGCACTACATTTCAATGAAATGTCACAGGTTAAGGCAGGAAAGTAGGCTGGAAATGCTGGGGGGGACGGCACAGAGTACAAAGATAGTCTTCTGGAGTAAACGCTTACAGCCCAGACAAACCACAGTGAGAATAATTGCTTTGTTTTGCAGCCCACATTCAGTTTCGTTTATAAGACACATACTATGGAAGACTGTTTGTAATTTGTTTGTGTACAATCTTTTTTATGCTATATAATTAGCCGGTACGTTTCACCTCTCACAGATAATACCTAGAACCTCGTGGGCGTTTCAGCGTAACTCTGTTAGACTGCACTGGAACATACCGTGTCACCCAAAATAATACCTAGTACTCAGCCGTACCTGGTTACCTAGAACTTAGTGGACTGTAAGAGAAAGCATTACTGCACTTTGTTTACATCTTCACTATCAAGGTGATGTCATTTTATGTCCCGTCTAAAGGTCTCTGATGTGGTATCTATTTGAATGTCTGATCTGGATATATTGTCCTGGGTCCAGGTATTCCACAACCCTGCCTGTAAAAGCTGAAGGCAGGAACGTGATATTAACATGGTCTATAGAGAGTTTAAGATGAATGTGCAAGATGAAGCAACAATCAGGCTGAAATCTGATAAGGAACAGTGTCAACAGGTTTTGTTCCAATTTGAGGCCTGACTGCAGCATGTCTTGTAAACCACAAAGATTCAGTTTCTTTCTTTGGTAAATCCTTCCAAAAAGAACGGCTTGTTATGCAAAAGTTAGAGAATGATTTTACACATGGTTTCTTTGAAAACGAATCCTGGAATAAAACTGACACTGCAATTTGTTTCCCCAGTGATCATGTACTGCGATATGAAAATATTCAGGAATCTTTAGCAGATGATTTTTTTCTCCAGCATTATTTAGACAACAGTATTCATTGTAAAATGATTGGGGGGGAATTATAATACTACTACTACTACTACTAATAACAATAATAATAATAATAATAAGCTGAGAAGTTACTTTTGAACACTTGTGTGAGTGTGAAACATGTTTTCTAGAACTGTAATGCTTTAAACTACATGTCAGTGAGGCAAACACAAAAGCAGGCTGTGACTGCTCTTCTCTCTCTTCTCTGTACCCCAGAAGCCTTAAATCCAGGAACCACACAAGTTTTTTCTTTTTCTTTTTTTAAAACAAGCAGCAAACGTTTCATTTCATTTGTCTTACTGAACACTGCACGTCCTGAGTATCGCACATGTGCACACTGCGATGACAAGATACACCCATCAGTCATAACATTAAAGCCACCTCCTTGTATCTACACTCACTGTCCATTTTAACAGCTCCACTGACCATACAACTGCACTTTGTAGTAGATCTGTTTCTCTGTATACTTTATTACCCAGTTCTTTAATAATCAGGACCCCCACAGGACCACCACAGAGCAGATCATTCTCAATTCTCATAGTGACACTGATGTGGTGGTAGTGTCTAAGTATGTGTTGTGCTGGTGTG
>JAMWET010000178.1:0-195000 GCA_024036415.1 Prochilodus magdalenae | reverse complement strand
ACAGCAGGAGGTGAAGGGGAAGAAGGAGGGACTGTGTGGAGTATGAATTCAAGTGTTTGCATCATTGCATATTGCTCCTTTAAAGCGCATACTGGAACAAGCTATGTTAAATACTCGGCTAATGGTGACAGCTGTTCAAACAACAGAGAGATAAAAGACAGATGTATAAACATGTGAAAAAAATAATTAGAGCTATAAAAATATACAAAGATAATGCCACATCTGGCGGATGAGTTCACTGGGAGACTGATCTGGTTTATAAATAATATAAGCTGTTAATTCAGCTAGTGGAATAACTGGATGTGTTAAATGCTTCATATAACTATCAGGTTACACTAAAGTTTTAGTGGAGGCCACTGACGACATGCATTAAGTTGCATTCTCAGGATGCCTTCTTGAGTATTGTCCAGGATAAAGTCAGACTTACTTGGCTCTTTTGGCCATCTCGTTGCCATCCCAGCGTGGGCTGTACGGGTAAGACTTCTGCACCTGGGAGTAGAGTTGGCCACTGCTGGTGAAGTGGTAGATGGACTGGAAGGTCAGCGTGGGCTGGTCTCGGGGGAAGTAGAGAGGCAGGTCCACTACAGTATGAGAGAGAAAGAAAGAGAAAGTGTCTCGGTCCCAGCTCCCACATTAAAGATGACTATCTGAGTTTCACAAAGAGTGAAAGCAGCACTGGAGACTTAGCCTGGGCAGTCTTGTAGGAGAACAGGACTGTGGCAAGATGCCATCACTGAGCAGTAGTATGCTTTTATATGAGACTGATTTCTGGCCATGCGTGTCATGTCCATTAAAGACTCACCGTGGACCAGGAAACAGAAGTCTTTCCACATGAGAAGAAGAGTGAGCTTAGTAAAGCCCACAGCATCATATTCAACCACCCCCCTGCACAGAGACAACAGAAACATGGTACATGCTTAATGTCGGAAGTATAATGACATTCATACAAACCAAGAGAAGAATTAAATTACACACCTTACACAGTCGGTACGTGAACTGTGTGTGACATGCAGTTGAATGCAAAAACACTGAAACACCCCACACTTACAGGGGTTGGACAACGAAACTGAAACACCTGGTTTTAGACCACAATCATTTATTAGTATGGTGTAGGGCCTCCTTTTGCGGCCAATACAGCGTCAGTTGGTCTTGGGAATGACATATACTGCGTCCTGCACAGTGGTCAGAGGGAGTTTAAGCCATTCTTCTTGCAGGATAGTGGCCAGGTCACTACGTGATGCTGGTGGAGGTTCGTCCTTTTTGGTGGTATGCTGACATTACCCTGGATACCGTGGCTCTTGATACATCACAAAGACTTGCTGTCTTGGTCACAGATGCGCCAGCAAGACGTGCGCCAGCAAGACGTGCACCAGCAAGACGTGCACCAACACTTTGTCCTCTTTTGAACTCTGGTATGTCCCCATAATGTTGTGTGCATTGCAGTATTTTGAGCAGAACTGTGCTCTTACCTGCTAACTGAACCTTCACACTCTGCTCTTACTGGTGCAATGTGCAATTAATGAAGATTGGCCACCAGGCTGGTCCAATTTAGCCATGAGACCTCCCACACTAAAATGACAGGTGTTTCAGTTTCATTGTCCAACCCCTGTATATTACAGACCACTTTAAAGAGTTTCTATTTTTCCCTTTCGTCATATAAGCTGGTGGTAGTGGGCTTCACACATATATTAAAATATACAAGATATAGAAGATACAGAAGAGCTACGTTATTACTAATACTACATTTATTTGAGGAATAAGCATTTGTTTTCTATTGTTTGTCTGTGGTTATTATTTAGATTAAAAAAAATAAATATTATAAAGGATATTTTTTTAAATGTAAAATAAACCACATTCTAGAGAACAAACATAAATACGATTTTTTTTTTGCTTGAGGTATATTGTATGTACCTGCCTCCAAAAACGTTTGCGCATCCCTCACTTTATGCCCCACATACCCAGATTACGTGCAATAGGGCATCAAAATATGAAGCGTGTCTCTGTAGAGGCTAACTTGCTTTCACTTACTTTACTTTAACCGACTTTCAAAATCAACCAAAGATGGGATTTGACTGTGGAGCCCACTACCGTAGGCTGTTCTGTCCGGTTTCTTTGCAGACTTTTGCAAGTTTGTCACACTTCTGAATCCAAAAACCTATTAATGACCACAAGTTCAGTGTGGTCAGCACTTTCAGAAACAAGCCCCAGATTCTGATGATGTCTCTTAACCCTGAGATTAGCAAAACCCTCAGAAGTAACTTGGAAACAATGGTAATGTCTCTCAGTGGTTAAACGGCTAAAGTGTCCAAATTCATTTCAGGGTCAATGCATGCATATGGTCCATTTCATCAGTAGAAAAAATGAATATTACACAATCTTCCCCCTACTTGTTAAGATATGTTACTGAGGACAGACTTGTTTATATGGTTACATCAGACACCCTATGACATGCTATAAATAGTGCTAGCATAACAAAACATGGCTGAAGTTGCAGTAGTTGTCTGGAAGAGCTGTCCTGTAGGCTTATCCATACGTTTGTCCCTTTCTGGACACCGTTTCTTTAATCTACAAAGAGAGAATGAGGGAAAACTCACATTCCAAAATGACTAAGAAAGGCAGCAATGTATTCTCTCCTCTTGTGGTAGCCTTGAATAACATACTGCACCTGAATTGGAAGGGTGAAAAAGCAGGAAGACAGAGAGAAAGAGAGAATTCATTTATTCATATACACCGGCGGGTGGTGCATTGGCCACACAGGCATACTTGTTTCAAGGTTGAACAGTCACATGGTTAAACCATGGCTTGCAGAAACCATCTTCCACCAACGTATAACACAAGAGCCTGAAAGGAATTAATCCAATCCTCGCAGCTTCTGCAAGGCAGCAGTACTGAATCACCAAGAACGAACAGGGAATCGCATTACTGAATCACCTCCACACCCCGTGCCAATGCGTGAGGGTACAATAACAGCCGATCCAGTGATGGATGACGAGTGCATACCCGGCGTGTGCTGTGTTTTGTTGGGGGTCAACAAGAGAGTAGAGCCAGCTAATGAACAGGCTCCTGGCTCACGGTGGTGACACACGAGTGACGCAATGGCAGTGTTTTGCTGAGACGGAATTCTGACGAGGCAGGAACTGATTATCTAAACGTGAACCTGCACATTCAGATAATCACAAGCCAGTTGATCGTATTTGGTTTTGTACAAGGATTCCCATCTCAGTGCTTATTGATAAATCTATAGAACAATATGGGTTGATCTTACTGCCACAGTAATACCAGTCAGGACTCTTATGAATAGATATACGTGTCTGCCCTGAGCTGCCTTGTTGCCGTTTGTGTGCCAGTGCAGGGTGGTGCTTGCATAGTGGCTCCAGATGAACACCCTGAAACTTTGCACTGGCAACAGACAAGCACAGGCAAGCAGAAAGCACCGTCTTTCTGCAGTCCCACCAGAACACACCTGAACAGCAGCCCCTCCTTTTGTGGAAGGCATTAAAATGTACTTCTGGGAAACTGTAAAACGGGGGACAATGTCATTTAACCCCTAAATTCACCGTGTCACAGAACTGACACACACTGATCTATAACCAGACAGATTACTGACAACAGCATAACAAATATCTGTATTGCAACATTTTGTTTAAAACCTCCTTAGAAGAAAAAAAACCCACAAGGACGAAGAAGACAAAAAAGGGAAATGAGGTCGCTAGCAAGCCGGGGCCTGTCTTTAATGGTTTAGCCACAGAAAGCTGCATTAAAGTAATACAAGCACAATAAGGCTGTTGCCTGATACATGAGCTGGAGGTTAGCGTGTCCTGCAGACTGTGGCAAGGTGTGTCTGCTAGCAGAGGGTGCCGTGCAAGATTGATTAGCAGGAACAAGAATGAGAGTGTGAGGCTTTCTAACACACCATGAAGGTAACTGAAAGTAGAGTCAGGCAAACGCTCAGCTGAACATGCTATGGTTATTAGGAAAAGGAACTTTAGAAATCTTCCTAGCATCAAGCTTCATACACGGATATGAACCCGACTAGATCACAGATTATATCCTTTCTTACTCTTTACAGTCCTTAGTGGAACAGCTATGTAAATGATTTGATTGTATGTGCAATCACTTTACTTAAGAGACTCCAATCCATGACTCAGCTAGACTGCGTGTGTGTAAAGGAGTCATGTCAGAGACAGGCAGTGTGCTAGACTACACTAGCAGAAGAATATATACTAGGGTGAAATGCTGACACTGTAATACGTTTTGTGCTGTACTATATATTGCGATGTGGAAAAAACGAGGACTTTTTAACAGATTACTTGAATAAATTAATAAATCATTGGAAATCACTGGTAATAATAAATCATGTGTAGACTACAGCTGAGTAATATAAACATCCTGTGGCCATTACAAGTTTTAAACTCCAGAAAAACATCAAATGATATTTAACACATGAATTATACCTTATATACCTCATATATTAATATATTTTACATTTTTTATGAATATATATCATCATTATAGTTTTATACATTAGTTTAAGTTTGTAGTTAACATCCCCGGGAACCAAAACTGTGGCTGTATTTGAAATGGAAAACTACTAGGCAGTGCTTTTACAGACAGATCTGAAAGCAAGCCCTCAGTCGTCACACTTTTAAAATGTCAGATAGACTCAGAAACAGAATCTTAATAATATAGATATTGCATTGTAATTTGTTTTATTGTAACACACTGGGACGGCAGCCGCTCAGAATGCACCCCAGGTTTGGTTTCTCGTGCCTCGTTGTTTTTCAGTTCTCTATGAAGACAGCTTTGCATTAAAACATGTTGTTCTCATGCTAAGGGTCAGGTTCGGATATAGTTTACATGTTTTCTTTAACCATGATGATTTGCAAATCAAAGTGAGCTGCTGCTGCTGTTCTCAGAACAATGGACTGGCCAACCCAGAGTCTCGAGATTAACATCACCGAATGTGTTTGAACTGTAAGAAACAGAAAATGGAACCAAGCTTTGAAGGTGTGGAAAACTATCCCTGCAGGTTTCTTTCAAGAACTGAAAGCAAATGATTAGGAGAGAAAAGAAACTGTAACGAAGATGAGGAGTGTACATGCTAAATACTGCAGAAATCTGATTTATATATTTAGTTGTTGAGGGTTCTGCCCTGCATCTCTTAATTACGAGCTTGTGTTTTTGCTGATGATGAAAGAGATAACTTATTTGCTGTTTTGACTGGAAATTCAATGACTGGTGGTCTCCTTATGGACTTTTGCAGGGAACTGTACATGCATATGTAATGATATATTCCTGGAAAGAGTACGACCCTAAATCCTAACCACAAAGCAGCCTGTTCAGGCTTTATAATGGAAAAAGTACCTTTCCTAAAAAGCTTCTGAGAAATAGTTGTGTCTATTCTAGTTAGGAAATGAGGACATTTTGTCCTGGAAATGCACAAAAACCAAGTACACACACACACACACCGCCAAAGCCCAGCCCAGCCCTTTCTCTAGGCTGTGTTTGTTTAGTTCCTGAGGCGAGCAGGGCAGGAACTTTGCATCACTGCACTCCACACCCTTGCCGGGGGCAAAGCGCCATGACAGCCGAGGCCAACCCCTCCTATTGGCAGGTAAGTGTGGATGGGCGTGGGTGAAAGAAAGGTGAGTCATTGCGGAGATATCTAGTCGTTACACATGCTCTCCATGGCACTACTTCAGAACCTGACTTCCTGTGTGTTCCCGTTCGTGTTTGTGTACGTGTGGGTGTACAGGTGGAGGTGTCTGCGCGTTTAGGAACAGTATGTGATTGATGGGAGAATGCCTTTCACTTTCACGCCTGGATGGGCTAATTTTCATATGATGCAATCCGTAATTGCGCATTTCACACATAGGATGTCACAAAGCTTCTATGAATCACTCAATAAAAACTTACAAGGCTGCGTGTACCCGGCTGCCCTAACAAACGATAAAACTGAATTTGTTAATTTGCCAGCAATTTTATATTGACTCTACCAGCATAGTTATTCATCTGATACACAATTTTTTTTACCCTTGTCAGATTTTATCCAGGTCCGCCCACAGTGCCATGGCCCAGTGCGCATTCTCCCCCTGTTCCATGACCCTGGTTAAGGTGAGCATGGCCGGGGGGCCTTGGCCAACGCTGGCTCTGGAACATGGGCAGGGCCTGATTATGCATGCTGTCTCTGTGTGCGTGTGTGTGTGCCGCTCTTCAGGTGAGGAGAAGGGTCCGGGGAGCTGAGAGCGGGGCGGTCTGACGGGGACAGTGGGGCAGAGGCCATCCCTACGGCCTCTGACAAAACACGGTTTCTCCAGTCCATCTCCACCTGTCAGCCCTCCTGCCCTTCCAACCTGAAACAGGCCATGGAGGTCGGCCAATACACACGTGTGCAGCCATGCATTAACCTTCGCTTGGATGGACGCATGTAAGTCTGATTTATAGTATAACTGATTTAACCGTATGTTGCATGTTTGAGACGTCTCGGAGTCGTCTGTTTGATTATAACCGAGCTTGTATAAGACTGTGAGCTTTACTTCACTGCATGAAACGTTCTGTACACATTTTAATACCACAGCTACATCTTCTACACCTCCTGCTCCTTCTACTACCACCACTACTACTACTAACAGTAAAAATTTCCACTTGTCTTGTGCTATGAGGGGGCCTCACCTGCACCCTATGTGCCTCACAAACACTCAACACCTCACCTAAAACACTCACCTCTCCTAAAACACTCAACACCTCTCCTAAAACATTCAACACCTCTCCTACAACATTCAACACCTCTCCTAAAACACTCAACACATCTCCTAAAACACTCAACACCTCTCCTAAAACACTCAACACATCTCCTAAAACACTCAACACCTCTCCTAAAACATTCAACACCTCTCCTAAAACATTCCACACTTCTCCTAAAACACTCAACACCTCTCCTAAACCACTCAACACCTCTCCTAAACCACTCAACACATCTCCTAAAACACTCAACACCTCTCCTAACACTCAACACCTCTCCTAAAACACTCAACACCTCTCCTAAAACACTCAACACCTCTCCTAAAACATTCAACACCTCTCCTAAAACACTCAACACCTCTACTAAAACACTCAACACCTATCCTAAACCACTCAACACTTCTCCTAAAACACTCAACACCTCTACTAAAACATTCAACACCTCTCCTAAACCACTCAACACTTCTCCTAAAACACTCAACACCTCTCCTAAAACACTCAACACCTCTCCTAAAACACTCAACACCTCTCCTAAACCACTCAACACCTCTCCTAAAACACTCAACACCTCTCCTAAAACACTCAACACCTCTCCTAACACTCAACACCTCTCCTAAAACACTCAACACCTCTCCTAAAACACTCAACACCTCTCCTAAAACATTCCACACCTCTCCTAAAACACTCAACACCTCTCCTAAACCACTCAACACCTCTCCTAAACCACTCAACACCTCTCCTAACACTCAACACCTCTCCTAAAACACTCAACACCTCTCCTAAAACATTCAACACCTCTCCTAAAACACTCAACACCTCTCCTAAAACACTCAACACCTATCCTAAACCACTCAACACTTCTCCTAAAACACTCAACACCTCTACTAAAACATTCAACACCTCTCCTAAACCACTCAACACTTCTCCTAAAACACTCAACACCTCTCCTAAAACACTCAACACATTTTCTAAAACACTCAACTCTTCTACTATTCTTTCTAATAGACTATCATCATAGTCTTCCATCTGAAAGTTACTAACAGTTCTTACTCAGTACTGCCTATAACTATAAACTCTGCTATCCGGTGAGGGGATGGGTTTCCCTTTTGAGTCCTGGTTCCTCTCAAGGTTTCTTCCTCTTTCTCTGATGGAATTTTTCCTCCTTGCCACAGTCACCTCTGGCTTATTCAGTTGGGGCTTGGACCCAGATTTTCTGTAGAGCTTCTTTGAGAGAACATCTGTTGTAAAAAAGTGCTTCTGTAATTCTGTAATAATGTACATGTCTGTATACTACCCATCCTCATGCCGTCTGTGATACTGTGTACATTGTATGCTTTGTTTTTTGTTTATTTATTTATTATATGTGCATTACTTGTATATTGCAAAAAATACTAGAGAGACACCAGCTGGCAGAACCAAACTCCTTGTGTGTGTTAACAGACCTGACCAATAAATCTGATCTATATAATAAATGATTCTGATTATATGCTAGTATTGGAACCTGTTAGCCAGTGGTTGTGTTTTTGTTATGGGTTTCGAGCTACACATGCCATTTCCAACTGCAAGCATGAGTGCATTTCTCCTGTTCTACTCTGCATGCTCACCCATAACCTGACCCCTAGTAAAAACAGCTAGGACTCTTCCTTGTAAACAATAAAAGATCATGCTGGCTCGGCATGATATCAGCCAAGCTGGCTGTAAAGAAATTAGAATCTGAATCGGCCATAAAGATTCATGATTATGATTCCTCTCCTTCTTCTGTTTATTATCATTACCCTACAGAGAGCACAATTAGCAGTGTTGGTCACTGTGTGGGAAGGCTGAATTACTCTCGTCTGTGATCAGAGCGTGTCTGTTAGTTAATGTGTAAAGGACTAGGCAGCCATCACTCTCCCCCAAGCCTGTTCAACTGTCCCGCACATCTCAAAACAAAGTGGTGACTGGCGGCAGGTGTCATGGAGGCAGCATGCTACTCCTCACTCTGCCTTGATGAAAGTGTTGTGCAATACGACAGACTTAAGACGCCGCCTGAGAACTGGCATCGAACACTGGGGAGAATGTGGGGTAAAAATAAAATCCACTGCACATATCGTCACACTTCACCGCACTAATGCAGGGTATGCCATGCCATTATATAATCCCCGTAATGAATGTGTGGGCACACAGACACATGCGAGCAGAAGAAGATGGCTTCTTTTTACCTTATTTGTGAGTAACTGGCACACTTGAGGCACGTAGTCAATGAGGCAACCTCCACTCGGGAAGGCTGGAATATGCAAGGCTGAGGGCCCTCCAAGGGCGCTGTGGGAGAGAGCGAGAGACACAGAGAGAAATGCTAGTTAAAAGGCTCGTAAATGAGGCGAAGCGGCAAAGCAAAAAACACATAACGAGCATTTGAACAAAACATATTCTTAAACATCAATGGGCCGACATGCCAACGTTGGTTTATTCATATTTAAACATCTTCTGTCTGCTTCAGCAAAATGACTGTTTCAGACACCACATGCAGTGTACAGACACTCCTTCTAATTAGAGCTCCTGCACACACAAAGCTTTTATACTCTACATAGAAAATACAGCCAACTAAATAGGATGCTATGCACAGCCTTGCATGACCCTAAGGTCACCATGCCTAAAGCCTCATCTAGAGGGATGGGAAGCTCTGGAGAAGCTCCTTCTAATGCCTCTGCTGTGTGTTGGGGTGACATCTGCTATCCAGAACTAATCATCCAATATCTGTACCTGACCCCAGTAATGCTCTTGTGGCAGAATGCAATCAAATCCTCACAGCATATGTTACAGAATCTAGCATAAAGCTTTCTCAGAATAATTGAGGCTGTCATAGATGCATTTTATATACTCTTGAAACTAGGGATGCACCAAATGTTCAGCAACTCCATTTATTCGGCACAAAATTTTAAGCAGATCATTTCCGGGGTTTGGCCAAATAAGAGAAAAGACTGAATCATTTGTACTGAACAGTGACATTTTTAATGACGACATTACCCTTTTCTAGGTCCCGGATGTGGTCGGGAACCAAAGCAGAGTTTTTACTTGTTAGGTACAGAGCTAGCACCATTTGCTCTAGGCTAACACCCACCTTAACACACCTTAACACACTGTTTTCCCACTGAGAGTCACATCTAAGCACGCTGACGTTTATACTGATTCACACTGTTTCTGAATTTCTTAGAATGTCTCGGATTTGAGAAGCTCCTACCTTTACGCTTCCCATTGCACTGTGGGACAACATTGTCCATCATTACAGTACTCGAAAATCGACTTGTGCTGAGTGTGCATGATTGTTCAGTTGCAAGCATTCGAGTCAAACACCCCTCCAGACAGAATAAAGAACAGATCCAAGCCACTACAGAGAAACACAGATCCCAATTCTACAACATCACAATAAAATCAAGACCAGCGTGGAGTGAGGCGCACTTTGTAAATGCAGCAAATGTTGCTGGTATTTTTATTGCTAATATATTTAAGTCATATCGTGCTTTGCTGCTAAGTCTGCTGGGATGTTCAGTGTTGAGAACTTTTGTGATTGGTTTTTTCTTAGAAAACCAAGACTAAAACTACATGATTATATTTAATTTAATCAAAGGTCATGAAAAACTGTGTTCAGTGTTCAGCTTCGGCCAAAAATGTTGATTTGGGTGCATGCCTATTTGAAACCCTGGGACAAATAATATATACAGATTCACAGAACATGGCCTGTTACTCAGATACCAACACAAACCTAACTGAGGAGGAAAAGGTCAGCTATGCAGGCTCCAAAATCCTCTACCTGAACTCTTCGACAGCAAAGGTGCCAAAAGGTTTCTTTGTGTGATGCCTCAGAAGAGCTTACACCAAGATTCTCCTTAAGAGAGCCAATTTTGTAAATGAGAGGGCCATATAATCTAACAGTTCTAAGAAAAACCCTCAAATTGTTTTAGAGCATTGAACATGTGAGTCTTCAGAGTCAAAGACCTCTTAAACACCTTAAACATGGTTATTTCAGGAACAAAAAGTGCTTCATCTATGGCACTGCTCAAATTACAAATTTATTTTTAGACCTTTTATACATTTCTGTTGCCCCTATATTGTGTTTTAATGTTCATATTAAGTATATAAAAAAAAAATATATATATATATATGTATATGTGTGTGTAATTTATTATTTATTAAAAATGCTACAGAAGTGGTTGAGTGAAGCATCAAACAGCATTAGTCAGTTAACACTGAGTGATCCCAGACTGCAAGTCAGTGGTGGGTGAGCGGCCAAGAAAGAGAGAAAGAAAGAGAAAACAGTCCAGTTAGAGGTTATTCTGAGAGAAGGTCAGTGGCCCAAAGAGGAAGTCTCCGTCTCGTCTCCCAGCTTCGCCAGCAGCACCCCGCAATCTGCACATCGGGAGCCAATCTTGCGGAAAGTCGCACGAGCGAGTGATTCATCCCCCTTATTCCTCTTTCCCTTCCTACATTCCTGCGCTGGACTACGGTCGTTCGTGGCCGCTGATTAGCGAGGAGCCGCGGAGCGAGAGACGGCCGTGTGCTGAGATGACTAAAGCTGCCGGGCCGTCCCTGCAGGCCCGCTCGCAAAAAGTTTGCTCGCTTGGCAGATGCTTTAACGTGAGATGTCAGACGACACTTGCTGTTGCCATGTCCCACGATGCCTAAGCAAGGCTGGACATGACTAACGACCGTATAAGGTGCTATCGTGCAGTATGTGCTCAAGGTCGCAGTATGTTTAGAATTAGCCCTGAGGCTGTTGATTTGCTGTGAGTGACATTTAAAAGAAGACGAGCTACGAGTTTGATATTTAAAAGCATCTAACCAACATGGCCTGAATGTGCCAACGACAGCCTCTGAATATGGACTTGCATCTATACCTAATTTGAGGTATTTAATACCTTAATACTTTAAGATTTTAAAAGGTTTTTGTTCAAAAGCAAAGCTACCTTAATAGCTTTAAAAGACACCCCAGACAGCCTTAACCCGGCCCAACCCTGCTCTTCAGTTCCCACCCTAATCAAACACACCCATTCTAGCAAATCAAGGTCTTTAGGAGCGCTTGGGCATTCGTGCCAGGCGCATTAGGTCAGGGCAGGAGCTGAACTCAATAGCAGGGTTGGGTACCTGTGCTTTAACACTACCCTTGTTAATAGACTGTGTTCACAATAGTTTTCACTCAACGGTGCAGGAGCACCATTAACTAAAGCAGGGCTGGAGCGTTCAGTCAATTCAGGGTTATTATGCCTCTATGTATTTATCCATAGCTGGAGAACACTATGTGACAGCATAACTTAGGGTAACACCTTCATAAATGCCATAAGATGGCTTTGGGGTGGACAAAAGATCATAGACCAGGGGTATTCAGTTCCCGCCCCAAAGTTCTGAAATCTGGCACAGTTTGGTTTCGGTGCACTAACTGGGAAATCATGAATCCTGTGCTGGACACTCCTGCTATAGAAACTCCAGACCTTGACAGACTGAGCCGAATACTCGTGACAGAGCACATATGGGTTATTCTCACCACCATGACACATAGGTATGAAAAAAAGCAAAATGACTAACATGTATTCCTTTATAGGACATATAAACAATAAGGCCTGCATGTAAAATAAAAATAAACTAAAAAAATAGTAGAAAAAAAATCTATTTTATGTTAGGCAATAAGGGTTGAAGATAAATCTGTAAATAATATTTGGAATCACTCTTTTTAACAGCATATACACTCTAGACAAACTAACTGGTTTAAATCTAATAATTAATATATCTAGTGAAATATAGCATTTTGTCATTTTATCTCCTTACTTCAAAAACAATAACAGCCATTGAGTTTTTTTCATAGTCACTTATGGCATTACTTTAAAGAGATTCATCAATTAAAGGCAGTACAAACAAATTTTACCCAAAAAATAAAGAGTAAATATTCCTTATCCCATAATTTCATGAGAAATTAGTCACTAATAAGAAAAATCTTCAAGCTTTTCGTTGTACCATACAGATTTCCACCTGACCTACTAAATGATATGGCACAGAGATGGTCTCTATGATCCATACGACACACCCAAACAATTTAAAAACGGCTTTGGGAGAATCACTTCAGCTTTCACAGGTCAGGTTCATGCTTCAACTTCGCTAAAACACTTACAATGCACACTTAGCACCAGTCGATTTTTGAGCACTGTAATGATGGACAATATTGTTCCACAATGCAATGGGAAGCAGAAAGGGAGGAGCTTCTGAAATCTGAGAAACTCAGAAAAATTCAGAAATGGTGTAAATAAATGTGAGTTCAACCCAAACCGGTCAACACAGCCTGTAAGGTAAATGTATTCTTGTAAAATCAAGTACTACTACTACTACTCAAGTAGCCTTCACAGTCCAGCTTGGTATGACACAAGCTGCATCACTTCCTGTTAGAAAGAAACAATGCAGTATGCTAATACTGTGTGTGCTAGCCTGCTGAACTCCTACTAATAAAATTAGCATAGAGCATATACTGTGTAATATTAGTGACTACACAACTGAGACACAGCCTAAATTTAGCTCCAGAAGAAACAGATCAGTTGATTAAGTCGAAGCTATACACTGGAGGTGGACTACAAGACTATAGAGGAAACCACTGGGAATTCAAAGTTATACATTATATCTAAAATATAGTTATTATTTATAAAAAAAAAAAAAAAAAAAAAAAAAAAAAAAAAATATATATATATATATATATATATATATATATATATATATTTTTTTTTTTTTTAATTTATATATATATATATATATATATATATATTTAATTTATATATATATATATATATATATTAATTAAAAATATATATAATAAATTTAAGCCCTTAAACAAGATCATTCTAGAAATGTTCTGCCTGTGTAGAGCTAAATGTAATTGATCAGGGAGCTGTAACCCTGCACAATAGCATCATACCGGTCAGTCAGATGTGCTAGTTAGCTAGTTATTTGTGTCATGATTTTAATCTGTGAAGCTACAGCCACTAATCCCTCCATCGTTACAGCTGTAAAGCCTGATTTATTTTTGATCTGATTAGTCAGCACAGAAAAAAACAAATCTGCTGTATCCTGGATATGAATTGCAAGGATAACTTCATTTCTGATGCTTTGCCAGTTATTTTACACTCCGTTCATCATTCTTGACATATCTAACATTTCTTGAAGTGTCTATTTGACAGCTGTGAAGTTGCACAGAACAAGCATATTAGGATCATTTTATACTTTTCAACAAAGAAACTGGCTTTCTATTATGGAAACACTGGGTCCCTGTGAACAGTGAGTCAAATTCTATTTAATCAGCAGAGAAGACCCAGCAGTAATAACTCAGGAGCCAAAAAAAAAAGAAAAAAGAAAAAAGAAAAGAAAAAGGCCTACGAGGCGTACGGCTGAGCCATAAAGCCGATGAGGCAGACAGAAAGAATCTGGGAACAGACATGACCTGAGCAGCTCCCACTTCACCCACACCTAGGGTTTCATCACATACGGCATGATGTCACAGGGGGGTCACTCAAAGTGTGAGCGGTTGTGACTAATTAAGAGGGTCAAAAGGAGGAGGAGGAATGTTCCATTAACAGCTAATACATAGAGAACCTGTCTCTCAAATATTCACTTTGGACAGCTCTGCGAACATAACGTAGCACGATATTACCTGCATGTATATTTTACTTGTCTGAACGCAGAGAGACAGAGAGAGAGAGAGAGAGAGAGAGAAAGAGAGAGAGAGAGAGACGCGAGGCTGGATTAAGATCCGCAAACGAAACGGCACCATCCTCCCATATATAAAAGAAGGCATTCTTCACCTTCGAGATATGGAGAGTAGCCACTAACCACTTGGAGCAGCTCAGTCGGCGGCGTCATTAGGGCTTAGATCAAGAATGCATTTCGCTGATAAAACGGCCAGCCATCAGTGAAACAATCTAAAGCAAATGTAGAGCAATTACACACATGAAAATGTCACTCATGTCTATCAACCTTATAAAGTATAAAGTGCTTACTGCACAGACGTGTTATTCATACAATAAAAGCGGAAATGGGAAATTATCGGGGACGTCACTCAACGGCGAACAATGTTCAACTGTCAATGTCCCAGCTTTCTGAATGCTTGTCTATCAGAACTTCTGTGCCCTCAATAATCATGTCAGACGGAGATGAATTGAAGAGATGGGAGAAGAGACTATGCTCGGACAAGGTGGGGGAAGAGAATGCCCCAATAACAAAGAACGGTGTAACACTGACAAAAGAGCCTGCATCTCCATGGAGATGAGCCGCGATGCTTCACTGGTTTCTGACGTCTTCATAACCACGTTGCTGCTGCTCACACAAACGACATCCGCTGCTTCCTTAGCATGACCTGATGCCTTCAGAGCTAGGAACAGTCAGAGGTGGATTCCCCCTAGCCTACACGCAGCACTTCGAGAACCATAACCGATACCAGATGTTTTACACGGCTGTCCAAAACCCAGACTGGTTGGACATTTGCTAACTGCAAAGCTCACAGAATACGATTTTCATAATTTACATATACTCCTATCGCCAGAAATGTTCAATCATGGCTGACCAATCAGAGTAATTGATTTGCAGCTATTCCTCCCTCTATATGGACAAGTGGGCCCAAACCACGGCAGCAGAAACGCCCCAGCCGAGTCACTGGAACCCCTCACTATAGGGCTGCACCATTCTGGCGTATGGCACACTTATGGAAAGTTAGTATGACTCATCTGACCATATTATTGCTTTCACACACTGTCCGTGGTTTCTACACCTCTGCACTCTCATTTATGTATTTGTCTTTGTGATGGGGTATTAATGCACAGCAGCCCTCCTAACAAGACCCACTCAGTGCAGTTTTTAAACTGTTCTGATCACACCCTGCATTTCCATCTGCTCGTCTGTTTTTCCTTACATGTCTCACTAATGCACCAACATCACAGTCATTGATCATACCCACAATTTACAACCCAATTCACTCATGTCTTTCTCATAGAGCGAAACGCAGATGTGACATTAGTCGCTGTTCCAACTGAAACAATAGCCAGTGGAGCAGTCTTTAAAACCAAGGCTCCTGGACTCAATACTGAACTCTCTTTCAAAGTCACTTCAGTCTGTTCCTCTCCAGTGGGCTGTTCAGAATGCTTATATATTATGATAATAGTATAGTACAGTACACTACAGTATGGTATAGTAATATAAGCATGGCAGAATGTTAAATGCTTAACTGTAGACAGTTACGCGTCTGGAGGTGTCGGCCCTCAGACAGTTTCTTTAATGATTTGTTCAGTGGACGCTTCTAACTTTTCTATCTGTTGCAATGTCAAATGGCAGTAACATGGCAAGAACATAAAGGATGTTTGTTTTTCCTTTTTCACTCAAAGCCAAAACAACGTACGCATGATAAAGATAGATCAAACCCTTAATAAAATCTCTACTTATAAACACAAATGAGTTGCCGACTGAAAGTTAGGAAACCACACATTCCGTGAGCCAGGGGTAATACATAATAACAAACGTCATGAACCAAAAGAGCATAAAACCAGGTCATATATAAATAATAAAAAAAAAAAAGAGAAATATATAAATAGAAATATAAGTAAATAAAATAAATCTTAAAAAAATAATAATAATAATAAAAAAAAATTAAATAAAAAATAAAATGTATATATATATATGTATATAAAATAAAATAAAATAAAAAACGATTAAATAAAATTAAATACAATTTTATTAAATTAAATAAAATTGTTTGAATTAAAAACTGATAAAAGGACAAGTAAATAAACAAACTGTAGTTTAAACAATAGTATTTGACTATTTAATAACTAAACAGATTCCTTTCATAAACCATACTTAAAAATGCAAACTGAAACTTAAGGCAGAAAAGAAACTATAGAAGAAAGACTAACAGGATCAAAAAGCCAAATGAAAGGACAAGCAAGCTGCGTGTAGGACTGGAGCTTTCTCAGAGCTAGCGTGTTTCCTCTCTCGCTATAGAAGATGCATGTATGAAGGTCTTCCTTACATGTGGGATGCCCTATGCTTTTCCCCCTAGTGAGTGTGGGTGCATTCAGAGTGCAGTTTAGATCGGTAGCTGCGCACTTGATCATCTGCTTTATACTGCTAACATAACATTACAGCCCACTTCGCTTACTGCCAGTGACGGATGCTTTAAAGCATGAGGGGCAACTGGCCACAAAACCAAAGCCTGAGTGCACACCCGCACACCCGCAATGACGTACACACACATACGCACACCTCGGATGAAGCACATCCCGAATATTTGAGTTCTTTTCCCAGCTCTTTCTGGGCTGGAGGCAGAAGCAGTGCCCACACTGTTCTTTTATATAATACAGCAGGTCTGGTGCCCTAGCGCACAGCAGCGCTGGTACACACCACAACGAGCGCGTTCACCAGGCACAACGACAAAAAAGGAAAGAAGCTCGGAGATAATAACTCCAAAATACAATGCGTCAGACTGACGATCTCTTGTACAGAGACAAAGAGCGAAAAACGAACAGAGGACTGAAAATATCTTCAGCTCTCCATCAACCCATAGACATGTGTAGGAGTCAATCTCTCAATCTCTCGGCAGAGCAGATTGGGCAGGGAAATGAAGTGAGGTCCACTACGGAACGCGGCGAGAGCTTCGCTCTAATAATAACAGAGCCGAGCGTGTGGGCGTGCAGAATGGAGAACGCTGGAGATGTTTGAAGTGTGAGGGGCTCGGTGGGTAAACACGGATGTGTGAGTGGTGTTGGAGGGGCTTCTGAGACAGAAGAGAGAAAGAAAGAAAGAAAGAAAGGGGAATACAGAGAGACAGAAACAGAGACAGATGGAGAAGGAACGACAGAAAGAAAGAGTTTAAGAAGAAAACGAGAGAAGGGACAGAGAATAAAGAGAGCAAGGCTGAGCTGAGACTGAGGTAGAGGCACAGTGAGATGAGAAGGGACAGAGAATAAAGAGAGCAAGGCTGAGCTGAGACTGAGGTGGAGACACAGTGAGATGAGAAGGGACAGAGAATAAAGAGAGCAAGGCTGAGCTGAGACTGAGGTGGAGACACAGTGAGATGAGAAGGGACAGAGAATAAAGAGAGCAAGGCTGAGCTGAGACTGAGGTGGAGACACAGTGAGATGAGAAGGGACAGAGAATAAAGATAGCAAGGCTGATGGGTGAGACTGAGGTGGAGACACAGTGAGATGAGAAGGGACAGAGAATAAAGAGAGCAAGGCTGAGCTGAGACTGAGGTGGAGACACAGTGAGATGAGAAGGGACAGAGAATAAAGAGAGCAAGGCTGAGCTGAGACTGAGGTGGAGACACAGTGAGATGAGAAGGGACAGAGAATAAAGAGAGCAAGGCTGAGCTGAGACTGAGGTGGAGACACAGTGAGATGAGAAGGGACAGAGAATAAAGAGAGCAAGGCTGAGCTGAGACTGAGGTGGAGACACAGTGAGATGAGAAGGGACAGAGAATAAAGAGAGCAAGGCTGAGGTAGAGACACAGTGAGATGAGAAAACGAGAGCGAGCACAGTCTGACCACTGACACGGGCCAGCGCAGACAGCTGGTTACCCAGAGCAGCCTGGCCGTGCTCTCGCTGTGAGTTCTCAGTGGTGGGGACAGAAACGAACTTCCTAACAGAGCACTCTGGATGCGACTCGATCTGTAATCTGTTCTACGAGAAGGTGAAAATGTCTCCCCTGAGTTTCTACACTGCATGAACTCAAGAAGCTGACGTATGTGTCAGGAGAGAGGAGCACGCTGATTATACACGCAGCTAGATCCCTGACAGCCTGTCACAACCTGAGAGACAACAGTGAAAGCAAGTATTAAATATTACTATACTTTCACTGTTTCCTTTAGTGATCAGTAATAACCCTGTAGAGAAGTTTACCTCCAGTCTCCAACTGTAATTACTCTAATCTACATTTCTCTTAGTTACGTCTGCGTGTACATAGATAACTGCTTTAGCAGACGTATATCTTATGTT
Source organism: Prochilodus magdalenae (assembly GCA_024036415.1). Classification (NCBI taxonomy): domain Eukaryota; kingdom Metazoa; phylum Chordata; class Actinopteri; order Characiformes; family Prochilodontidae; genus Prochilodus; species Prochilodus magdalenae. The sequence goes on along the minus strand of JAMWET010000178.1, from coordinate 176,265 downwards.
CACTGTCCGTAAAGCCCCAGCTGAACTCTGCTGAGAGTGTGTGTGTGAGAGAGACAGAGCAAGAGAAAGATAGAGAGGGCAAAAAAGAGTAAGAAGGAGAACAAGACAAAGCAAGACAGACAGCAAGTGCAAGAGGTCTCTGCAGAGAGAAAGAAAGAAAGAAAGAAAGAAAGAAAGAAAGAAAGAAAGAGAGAGAGAGAGAGAGAGAGAGAGAGAGAGAGAGAGAGAGAGAGAGAGAGAGAGAAAGCAAGTGTGAGAACAAAAGAGAGAGAGTCAAACAGACAGAGAGAGAGAACAAAAGATAGAAAGATAGAGCAAAACACTGACAGAGAGTGAGAAAGAGGGTAAGACAGAGGGAGAGAAAGACAGCAGCAGTCTGAGCAAAGGAGGGAGAGGGAGACAGGCATTCTTATGTGGTTTGTATTTCACTCTTGGGCTGGGAATTAAAGAGACCGAAAAAAAGAGAGAGAGAGAGAGAGAGAGAGAGAGAGAGAAAGAGAGAGAGAAAGAGAGAAAGAGAGAGAGAAAGAGAGAGAGAGAGAGAGAGAGAGAGAGAGAGAGAGAGAGAAAAAGCAAGAGAGACAGAGAGAAGGAGAAAGAGAGAGAAAGAGAGAGAGAGAGAGAGAGAGAGAGAGAGAGAGAGAGAGAAGGAGAAAGAGAGAGAGAGAGAGAGAGAGAGAGAGAGAGAGAGAGAGAGAAAAAGCAAGAGAGACAGAGAGAAGGAGAAAGAGAGAGAGAGAGAGAGAGAGAGAGAGAGAAGGAGAAAGAGAGAGAGAGATGCAGAGAAGGAGATTCCTGTGTGGTTTGTATTTCGCCCTGCTTGAGGTGGCTGAGAGAGACCCTTCTCTGGCTTTTCTCTTTCAAGTCCCACTCACTCACTCTCCCTCTGCCTTTGTGCCCGAGCCAGAGGGTCTGGCTGGCCGGCTGCTTTTTCTGCAGGCAGTGTGCTGAATGCCAGCCTTCAGGAGAGCTGAGAGACGGAGCATGCAGGAGCTCTTCAGATGTTCTGGGAGTTTTTTTGTTTTTTTTTGTAAGCTTAAACGCGAGGACAGCTCGCTTAGGCTGGAGCTACAGAACCTGCACGTCAACTACAGACACAATAGAGCAGAGCCGGCGGCAATCCCTCCATCCCCCAGCCTCTCTCTCGCTCTCTCTCTCGCGCTGTAGCACGTACAACACAGGCTGTATACACATGCTAAGTTAAAACAATAGACGCGATAAACATCTCCCTGCAGAAAAAAGCGAGAGAAACTGTATTTACATGCTCATGTATATGGCAATTCAACATGTGTAGGTGTCGAGCGTCCGAGGACAGAAAAAAAAAAACACACAAAAGAAACAAAAACAAAGTTGAAAGAAAGAAATCCAATTTAAATGTCTTTTTTTGTGAGCCGTGTTCAGGCTCAGGTTTGCCCTCGGAGTCCCATTTCCATGATTTCACCCTTATTATAAACCCCACTGCCTACAAAACACCCACACACGCATGCAATCAAACACAAACATCCACTACTGCCTGTCCCTTCCCCTATCTCAGCCCAGCCTGGCCCGTTAATGTGCAAGCACAAGGGCAAGGTCAGGCCCATGCGTGGAAGCGCATTATTAAACCCCCCCCCACACACACAATGCAAGCTGGGGTGAGGGTAGCGTGGCCAGTGACGGATCAAAGCTGACATGGCCGGAGAGCGAGCAAACGGGCGCCTTTCCCTCCCTCCCTCGCTCACTAGGCACGTTTGAGTGGATCAAGGGTGGCATGGAGAGAAAAGGAACAAGGGGGTGGGGGTCTCGCCCAGAGGCGGGCATTACCAGACCTTGCCCATCGAGATCTGTTGTTAAGACATGATGAAGTTTCCAACTTCCTTTCTGTGGAGTGACCTTGCTGTGTGGTCCCATGGCTGACAACAGGAGAAAGAGTGCCATGACTTCCGACACGATTTTAGACATTCACACTCGAATCGGAATTACCCCCTATGAATTACGAAGCTTTAAAACAACAAGCTTTATCTCTCCACTTTGTTTGGAATGTCAGAAAAAGCAAGGCAACACAGAGTAACAGCATGACGGCTAGTCGGCCAATCCAATCCCAGCAAAAGAAAACTTCTTTGCAAATGTTAAAAAATCTGAAGCTTGAAAAGGATTGGCGGAAACATCAGAGTTATACGTTTCAGCTCCTGGATGAGGTGATGAAGCTCCATGCAGATTACACTTAAAAAAATAAATAAAAAAAGTGTCACGGATTATGAATATATGTACACCTACTGTCAAAAGAATAGCTGCAGCTAGAAGTCTGGGACTGCAGTGCTATTGAGAAGGAAGATGAAGGTTTCCAGGAACCATAAATGATGACACATGTAGACTGATATGGCCCATATTTATTAAGCCACTTATACAGAAGTAGTGTCTCTCAGTATGGCACCTGAGTCACTTCATGGCTGTCTGGCATGACACCACTGCAGTTTTGGCAAAGTTGATGTGGTGTCGTCATAACGGCCTGCATGGAGTCCTGCGTTGTGCAGTCGTCTGCCAATGGTGCTGGCACTAACAGGATGCCTCATGGAGGACAGCACTGCTCGGCTGATGTCTGCAATCATGGCTGTTTGGTCAGTCAGGTACTGTGATAAGGCCCGTCTTTGGATACGTCACATGTGAGGCTGAGTGTGAGACTTGCATCATTCACATGTCTCACAATGTCAGACCTACCCACCAAGTTTCATTCCTGTCTGTTAAGTCCTTCTGGGTGCAGCTATCTGTGCAGCTATTCTTTTGATGTTTTGAGAGCCAGGACCATAAGGAATATTGATTTTTTTAAAAAGATGCATCGATTTAATACCAGGTATCACCACTGAACTGATATCTACCCTTGTTAAACCTCATGTATTACCTCAAGACATACCCCTAGTTAGCCTCTGGGACTTTGAGCATGATGGCCTAATTCAGTCGACCGTACACCAGTAGGGTTGCATCCAAAAATCAACACCATTGGTTTTAATGGCGGTACACACACACACACACACAGCACGCCGATGCTCAGGGTCGCAGTGTGCTATGCAGTATTCTCTTATGACTACATTCAATAAAAGCCACTCTGAGACCCAGAAAGCCACAGTAGATGGCATGTGGCTTGAACTTCACCCAGAGAAAGGCAGCCAGTCTTTAAATAAACAAAGGCTTATGGTGGGTTACCATAATGATGTCATAGTCTAGGCCAGGGGTCTTCAAATCTGGACCCTGAATCCAGTTTCCAGTCCTGATTTTTATAATCACTGGTAAGTACGGCACTAGGACACAAATCAGTTACATCTACAGTTCAGTCAACTAGGAGATGGACAGAACGCTTGCAGGACCAGAGACTGGAATCTCTGAGGTTTGAAGCCCTAAGGCCTAGGTTTATTCAGCTCATATATTTCAGCTCAGGTTTAAATGAATGCCAGTGCTTTTGCATGCAGCCACTAGCTCTTTCTGCAACACTTCAACCCTGTCCAGTCAGCTCTGAGCTCTATGTGAATAAGGCTTATAGGGTAGCCAATCAGAACAGGCCTCATTTACATATGTCTTAGAATCCAAGGGCTAAAAAAAGGCTGGAATATGCTCATGGAAAAACAACTGGCGACTGTTTCATAAGTCGACCTCAGGGAAAAATATTAAATACAAGAATAACACAGGATGGAGCTTTTCGGTGAAGTGCTTCAATTAAAGGCGGCCCATTTTAATGATCGGTATCGACCCGTATTTGGTGATGCAATAACGGTAAAAAGAAAAGCTGTATTCTATCCATCTCTAATTCTAATGTAACCACATACTGATGCATGGTTCTCTGTGTGTTTACCCGGCCTTAAGCCCAACAGGTGTGGCGTAACCAGATGATTTTAGATTTCAGTGGAAAAAAAAAAAGGAGATGTGCAATTAAGAGGATCACTGTTTACTGACAATGGAAAGCTTTAAACAGTCACAGTTGAGTGACTGCAAATGATCACACAGGAACAATTATTCCCAGCAGGTCTCTTATAGACTAACAGTAACAAACCGCTGAGATTTAACAGATGGAAAGAACACTCAACTCTTTTCATCATAATCAGGCTTAATTCCACTTCATAATCTCTCACATGCACACAGGCATAGCAACAGAGTACAAACTCCCTGTCTCTCTCCCATATACCCGGTACACGAGCTGCAACACACACACACACACACACACACACACACACACACACACACACACACACACACACTCTTCCAGCCAGTTCCCAATTCCTCATTATTTGGGGAAGTAAATAGCAGAAGAAGTAGTTCTCCTGTCCTTCGGTATTTTTTGAATTTGGCAGTTGGATAAGGTGTGTCACGGGCTGCTGTGTATGAGTCCCTCTTAAATAACACTGCCGCAAGACAGTTTTGTGGAACCTGTTATTTCCACATCTGGGTATGATTAACCCTCAAGGAAAAACTTCACATTTTCGAAAAAGGCTTTTAATGATGTCTGTATATGAACGTAAGAGGTAAACCTGAGGGAGCAGTACGGAGTGCTGGACACGGCCTCTTAGAAAAGCACAAGGATCAGGAGCTCTAGGCTATAGGGAGCAGGTTCTTTTACAATAACTACAGCCTTCAGGGCAATTCTTTAAGCCTGTAACAGTATGCTTAAGATACAATGTGTAGGGTTGCAGCTGACAACTATTTCTGTAATGCCTGAGCTGTCTACTATTATTTGATTAAGTGACTAATACCACCATCTTGCCGTCTTCAGTTGAAGTGACTTTTTTAAAGATATTACAAAAGCATGCAAACACTGTAAACATTTAAAAACTTACCAATTCACTCTCCGGTCCGTATATAAACCAAGCTACAAAAACTGCCCATTCTTGGACTCATTCTTTTAACATTATTTTTTACATTATATATACATTATATTACATTATATTATATATATATACATTAATCAGCCATAACATTAAAGGGGACCCATTAAAGTTTTCCAGGGTCTTCCCTTTGTGTTATGAAGCTTTTGTGCATGTACACAACCTGCAATGTTACAAATGTCTAGCTGCAAACCAGAGGGAGAATCTCTCTCCCACAGAGACCACTTCTCTCAGCTGCCTGAAACACCTTGTTGGAATCCTAGCCCTTTTCTCTGCTACAAGGTGATGTCATCTCATAACACGATCCTTATTGCCCGCCCACAGGGCAGCTTGTCAGGACCTCACGCACCACAAAGGGAGCTAAATCAGTAAAAACCGACCACTCTGGAATGTCCTGCTCCAGTCAAGCTTGTAAAGGTGGAGCTACCAACTTGTTCTACCGGACTTTCAGGATCGGAATCTGGCTTGAATGGATTCACCAGAACTGACGGCAATCTCAGAAGAGCCACAGCGGTGTGGGGGCAGAATTTGTAGCAGGATACTGCTGTGGCAGTTGACAGATCGAAACAAAGTAGGCTAGCCACCCAATCAGAGCACAGTGGGCTCATCGGGAGGCGGGGCTTACAGACACATGACCAGAGCGTTTTAGACATGAGGAAAAAGTAGACTAGTAGACCCCAAAAATAAAAATAAACCACCTCCATCTCCATAAACCACCTTATCCACACTCATTTTCCAACTGTCCCTCTGCATACTTTTGAAGCCCCCTTTTACGTTGTTCCTAATTGATCAAGACCTGAACAGAGCATGTATTATTTGGATCATTCTTGGAATGACACGGACATGATGGTAGCATGTTAGTGTGGGCTGCATTGGTATGAGTGGATCTGGCCATAGTGCTGTGTAATTGCAAGGTCTCTAGTGGAACATTTATTCCTTGGATTTGTGGATACTTACTGTTCTATACTGGGTGATAAGTAGAGCTTTGGGAAGACCTGAGTAGCCTCGGCGTCTTCAAAGCTGACAGACAGAAGAGCCACATCTTCTCCTGGGTCTAGAGCCGTATCCTGGAAGAACAAAGAAGAGACAAAGATATTAAGAAAACTGTATGACTCGATGTAATAAAGCTTCCCAAACCAAAACATGTGCACAAAACATAAAACATATGCAAATATGCAGCGCAGCGACTGACTGAACACGAGAGCGTGCGCTGAGCAGGCTTTCATCTGGAGGTGGTGCTGGGATTCAGGCTGGAAAAGACTACTTCCATCATTCACGCTGCATTAGCTTAAACTACAGCCACGGCCATGTCTGCCAGTCTCTATCTAATCGTGTGAGAGGGTTCCGCAGAGGCTGCAGGACGATCCCGGTCTGTTCCAAGGTTGGGGCTGATGCGTTCACTCTCAGTTTTCCTAGAGCTAGACCCTGCTGGATTGTCATTAGCACCAAGGCTGAGACATAGGGCTCTAATCAAATGTCTTTCAGTTGGTTTGAACCTATCCATTTGTGATAATTGCTGCCCACCGCGCAATCTTTGCCCCCATTAAGCAGGGCTGCATGTGGTGGATGTGTGACGTTACCAGTTAGTGGGGACACACACAAGATGACTGCTAACACATAACCCAAAGAGGCATATTGAGGTCTGGCTGGGAAGACTCAAACAGGCTCTAGACGCATGAACGACACGCAGGCTTGACACAGACTCAACAGGAGCACTGAATTATAATATATCGAAATCATGGCATCATTTATAATTAAACTGTATTGCTTGCATTTAGCTACCGCTAATCCGATTATCACCGCCGGTGGATCTCATTTAAGGCATTTGCTCCAAAATATAAGGAGATGATCCAGTTAGCAGGAGACGACCTATAACCGTTTCAGGCTGAATCAAAATAGCAAATATGGTTCAGACAAAATGCTAACAATAACCGTCATCAGCCAAAAATGCTGACAATAAATATGGAGAGCTTCTCCACTCGTTTCTCCTCCAACTACAGCAATGATGTTGTCAAAATGAGCATGTTTTCTCTGAATAAGGAGCTCTCGGTACAACAAATATTTATTTATTTGTTTATTTATTTTATTTATTTATTAATAAAGGCTGCACACAAAAACTGACAAATGTGTTCTTCATAGGAAAACCACATGAAGGAAGTCTATAAACTGCACCATGCGGCCTGTCTTAAATTTGCCCAAGGATGCTCCACAACACTTCTGGGAAAATATTCTATAGACAGATGGGACAAAAGTGGGACACAGGAACAGGAACTCTGCACACCAACAACAAAACCTCATCCCAGCTGTAAAGCATGGTGGAGGAAGCATCATGGTTTGAGGCTTCTTTAATGGCTCAGGGTCTGGACACCTTGCAATCACCGAGAGAACAATGAATGCAATGATGCAGGAGAATATAGTAAATATGATCAAGATGAACAGATGCTGGGTGACAATGTCCCTAAAATGCACAAATAAACGACTGAAAACGAAGATTAGTTTTGGACAAGTCAGAGTCTTCATGTTTCTTATTTTAGATTTTATTATTTCTGTGTCATTAGTTACATTTTGGGTTTTCTACAACTGTGACTTAAATGACAATCTGACCACATTTCAAAAGTAACCAGTGCAGAATGTAGATAATGATCCCACCACATTTTATTATTTATCAATGCAGTGATCCAGGTAATTCAAAACCAGGTCGGCCTGTATTTAATGAGCAACCCACACTTCCAATTTCATCTCTGTAACTGAAACTGTCCTAGACATACATAAACATGTATAAACACCTAGTGGAGCTGGTGTCAGCTGTCATAAAGGTTGTGTTTGCCATAATAGTGTCTGGTGACACTGATTAGCAATTTGTGCAGTGAAATGACAGAAATCGTAGCTCGTGTTTGACATAATGCCAATCATATAGCATAGACTATATGGCCAAAAGTATATGGACACCTAACAATCACATCTATATAAGCTCGTTGGTCATCCATTCCAACACCATGTTCGTTAATATGGAGCTGCCTCTACAGCTAAAACAGCCTCTACTCGTTTGGGAAGGATTTCCACAACTGTCTGTGGGAATGTCTGCCCATTCTGTCAAAAGAGTATTTATGAGCTCAGGCTATGATGCTGGATAAAGAAGTCTGACTTACAAATGTCATTCCAAGTCATCCCAAAAGAGTGCTGTGGGACTGAGGTCTGGGTTCTGTGCAGGCCACTGGAGTTCCTCCACACCAGACTTGTCAAACCATGTTTCAGTCAGGCTGAAACAGGCAAGGGCCTTCCCCAAAGCCTGGCATGAAGTTGGAAAGAACAACAGACCCAGACCAGTACCTCTTCTGTCAAACCTTACTGTTGCCACTATGCATTTCACTATGTAGCATTCCTCTGGCATCTGAAAATCCAGATTCATTGATCGGATTGCCAGATAGCGAAGCGTGATTCATCACTGTCCATTCCAGTGGTGGCGTGCTGTACACCACTCCCCCTAGAAACCTGGTTTTGTGCATAGTGATCTTGTGTGCAGCTGGCCGTGGAAGCCCTTTCCTGAAGCTCCTGCTTCTTTTGCTGACATTGCTTCCAGAGCCAGTTCGGAACTCTATAGTGAGTGATGCAATAGAGAATAGGTGATTTTACACGCTACATGCCTCACTCAGCTGCCCTGTTCTGCAGGTTTGTGTGGTCTACCACGTTGCGGGTGAGTTGTTGTTACTACTAGACGCTTAGACTTCACAACAATAGCACTAAGAGTATACTGGTGCAGCTTAAGCAAGGCAGACACTTTACCAACTGACCTGTGGCAATGATGGTATCTAACGGCAGTGCCAGATTTAAAGTCAATGAACTACAGCCAAGTTTCTCCATGCGGCATGGCCATGTGCTTGATTTTACACACCCGTTCTCAATGGGTGTTCCTGAAACTAGTGAACTCACGGTTTTCGCCATGTAGTGTAGTTTGCCAAACCTGGCTGCTCGAACCAAAGCAGTCATTTTCTGTTGGTCTAGGTTACGGTTTAAGCCACTACCTCAATCACACTCGCATGTCATTTCATCCGAAACAGTGTCATGACACAACACATTTTGTAACGTCAACTTAACATCAAAGCTGATGCCTTTACGACAGACAACACCCCTGGAATAACCCCCATGCATGTTTAAAGTATGTTTATGTAAGTGTTATGCAGCCTTAGCCCACTTAACGCTGCACTAAGCAAAGATCCCACACAAGATTACGCTTCATAACACGGCTTTAACGCACACAACTGAAGTGCACCTCACTTTCGCTTTGGGCTGAAAGCTTCAAAACGTCTAGAATTAGGTCAGAGCAGGACCCTTTAGAGAGCCCCCAACTGGGAGAGACCAAGATCTGCCACTCGGGATAAAGACTGCTTACACTTTTTCTAAATGGTCATGAGCAAATTTGATCATTCATCCAGGTTTGGAGCCCGGCTGTGAGATACTACAGCTTAATCACTGCAAACTCTAGTAACAGTGACTGTAATCTGTCTTTATCTGCTTGCCTTTTGAAATCCATGTTGAATGAAAGAGAAGAATATACGGTAGTGGAATGCAACGAGCGCATGTCGTTAACGACAGAGTGACTCACTTTCAGTGGAAACAAATGAAATTCACATTTCTAAGAAAGGAAAACCAGCAGCAGTAATTTACAGCACAATAGAGACATCGATGTACACATATTACAAGAAGGTCCCCATAAACTGCATTTCATAGAGCACAAGCTGTCTAGTATTAATCCAAACACGGTGCTGCTCAACCTGCAACGCACCAGCAGAAGCACGTGCGTCGTAAAGCACGCTGAATCTCTGCTGCCAGGCTCCACCTACAGCTTCTTGTTACCACACATGTAAGACATCTGAAGTGCACCTCTACTAGTTAAAACAGGAGCCTGCTGACTAAGCATTGCGAGGGCTTTCCATAGCTGCTCTAAAACTGCTGAAGCATATGTAGAGTGGGTTTGAGAAAGGGTTCCTTCCGTATCGCAGGGACTTCCTTTTCACATACGCCGCTTTTCAAGTATGCAAAGTATACCATAGACAGCGTGAGTAGAAATGAGTCACACGCATTTTAAATATAAAGGCAGCTATGTAAACTGTCCTAAAGTTTGCGGACATCTGCTCGTCCAGGGAATACGTCCCCTTCTGCTGTTGTAACAGCCTCTACAGTCTTGTTACTCTGATGTTGGAACATTTGCAGTGAGGATTTGATTCAATTCCGTCACAAGAGCATTAGTGAGGTCAGGTACTGATGTTGGATGACTAGTTTTGGATGGTAAATGGCACTCACACTCTTCGCAAAGGTACTGGATGGAGTTCCATTAGCCTAGAGAATGCAGTTCAACTGCTCCACAGCCCAAAGGTGGGCCAACTTATACCACTCTAGCTGAGGCTTGGCGTTGGGAACGGTGGCCTTGGGTTCACATGTGTTAGAGCACCACACTCCATTAGCAATGCATTGCCGTGGATTACACCAGCTGTGTGTGCATGACTGAACTCGGTGTCAGCAGTGGGTGCCCTTTAAAGGTGAGTTCACTAATAACACTGATCACAACTTGAGCGAAAATGCTGAAATGAATAGGGGTATTGCGGAGGTGTGCCTTGGCTGGGGGATGGGATCTGTAGACATAAATCTTATGTTGCCCAACTAAACCGATTGTACAGTTGGGTGTACAGGATTCTGGGGCCATTCTGCTGCAAAGGATCAATTTGACGCGGCTTTGAGGCAAAGTCTGTAAAACACATCTGAAAGTAATGTAAACGAAATGTCAGGCACAAGCCTCATCATCCGTCTCTCCCTGCTCCTTATCCTAGACTCCTAAAGGCAGGAGGCTGTGCTAGGGGAGGGGGCGTCTGCGGCCCAAGGTGTTGCTTGATTGAATTAGTTCGCCTCGCTGCAGCAGTGTGCTGCGTCTCGTCTTTAAAAGCTTGAACACGGCTGGAATGAGGAAAAGGAGTTGCTCCACAAAAGCTTTGGTTGTTGCGCTAGGCCATAACAGACATGTCAGTAAATTACAGGTTAACCCCCTTGAAGTCGCAGTTATTGCTGGCGAAGGCAAAAGAATGCTGAGGTGCTGTATTTATTGGTCCTCTCTGCTTGCTCTTTAAAACTAGTGGAGGAACCGAGCAAAAACTTTCAATCAATATCCCCATAAGCACTTTCCAAAAAAGGTATGATCCGAAATTGATAAGAAGTTCACAGAAAGGATAAGCTATCCATATTGATGCAACATGCTTATCATATTTGATACCGAATCCAACAGAGAAATGGGGAAGTGCGTATCTAAACCCGTCAGTCCAGAACATAAAATTAAATTAAATTGAAGTTATTACTTGGCTACCTACACAAATAACTATTTCATGCAGCAAAAGTTTAATGACAACTTTAATACTCGAAAATGTAGATCAAAGGTTGTATCGGGCTCTTGTAGTCTCTCTCAAGAAGCTTGAGAAAGGTCTGATGTTATTACCAAAGTCTTTAAAATGAAGGGCACTGTCGATTCTGCGATAACTTTTTTTCTGTTCCATAGCCAGAATTACGGTAGCAGAGGGTGACATACATGTGGCAGCGGTAGGTTGGTGTAGCTCAGCAGCTAATACCACTCCCCACCAGGGAGCCACCACCACATGTGGGAGACTGGGGTTCGAATCCCGGTCTGGGTAACCATACTGTGCTTCACCAAGACGAGTCCTTGGGCAAGGCTCCTAACACTACACTGGCCCAACTGTAATATGAATACCCTTATAAGTCGCTCTGGATAAGAGCGTCAGCTAAATGCTGTAAATGTAATGTAAAAATGTTTAGGAAATCAAAGAAAAGGTAGAAAATATAAAAAGAGAGACAAGAATAATTAAAATGCAGCAGAATAAGCAGTATTACAAGTAATTAATAATCAATTAATAATGTTGATGCAATGAGAGAGCTTTCCAGATATCTTTTTCAGTTTGAGGTTGGTAGGTTCATTTTTCAGTCTGAGCTCTTCAGGTCAGGTCACTCTAGACTGACCCAGCCTTGACTGTACATATAAATTATGTAAGCTGACAATTAACTTTTTTAACAGCAAACATTTTTATCTTGGTTAATCATCTTCACACCGACTCACTCTGCCTTCGTTTATTAGATGGTTTTCAGCTGGGTGTCACAGCGGCGGCCATGTTGCAAAACTTCAGACTGAAATTTAAGGTAGAAAGCCGTCTTTGGTCATCTGCTCAGTTATGTAACCTATGGGGAAATAAACTCTCGTTCCTATTCGAGCAGTTTGGTAGGCAGATTACCTCACAATGGAAAGTTGAATGGAAAGGGATGCAGCATTCCAACAATTCCTTTTTCTAATTTTGATTGATTCTGTCAAATGACTGAATAACATTTCCAAATGGATGTGCCCCCAGGACACATACGCAGGGTGGTCATTACACATTACGTGCACCATTACGTGTTTGAACTGTGCAGTTTCCATGTTTAGTTTGTTTTAGGGTTATTGTCATTCTAGTAAAACTGTTTTGCTCATCATTAAAAAGACAAGTAATATAAAAACAACCAAAAATAATCAGATCGTGTTGCTTTTAATACAGCAAAGCTACATTATTAGCATAAACTGTTAGCATGTAACTGCTTTGACTGGACAACTCTTGGCTTGGAGACAGCTGTCACATCTTTACGATGTCATGCCGCCTACCCGCCAACTGATAGTACCCATGTGCAAGCAATCCAAGTTATGTACATACAATCCTCTGTTATGTATGTGCATGTCAATCCCCTTTGGCTAGCTATGCTTAAATAAAGCTGTACAACAGCAGGAAAAGTGAATGCCTCCTAAATGCCCTGCGCTAATCCCCCTTCAGGAGTCAGCAGTGAGGCAGTGTGGGAAGGGAAGAGGGTAGATCAAGGCAGCTTGCCTAGAAGACAACTCCATAGATCAAGGTCGTAGAGAAGAGGGCCTGTTATTATATAAGCATATGTCATCCGTCATACGGATTCAGCAATGTTTAAAGACACAACTTTCCTCATTCAGGACGGAATCCTTATACCAATTCATCAAAATCAGCAGACTGCCACAGCACGTGTTTTACACGCATACGCCGGCTTTGTAGAGACTTGAGGCTAAACGCTTCCTCTTAAGTAAAAATGGAAAAGAGGCATCATTAAAATGCACCTCTCCCAGATCCACAGGCATTCTGAGGGACTGTATAAGGGACTAATGAAGTGGCCAGCGGTGACTAATGAGTGTTTGGATGACCCTTGCTTCAGGACTTTGTTAAAGGGGTGGTAGGACTCAGAGAGGGAAGTGCACACTTACTACCTCTTCTTTCAACCCTGTGAGTCAGTGTCAGGGTGCGGGGATGGGGAAGAGGACTCTGGGTGCCCCAAGTCAATCCCTCACGTGGGCAGAGAGAGAGCGCCCTGTCTCCTGCGCCCCCACCAGGGGTAGGCAGCATGACATCGTAGAGATGTGACAGCTGTCTCCAAGCCAAGAGTTGTCCGGTCAAAGCAGCGAGAGCACGCAACTGGGGACGCCAGTGTACATACAAAAACTAGAAAATGAGTTGCGTGCAAAAGTCAGAGACTGCTCCTCACTTGTTCCATATCCAATTACAATGATCATTAAACACAAGATATTTCTTTCTCATGGTTTAGAAAGCGCAAATCTACTCCAGTGTGTCCACCATTTGGCTGTATTAAAGCTTCCACTCTATTCAGGAGACTCAGTTTCATTATATCAAAGAGATCTACCATGTTTCCACACCTCTAAAGTTCAGTCTTAGGGGTTGGTTTAGCATTTTCTGCTTCTCACAATCCAAACATTCCCAAACACATTCAGTGATGCTAAAGTCTGGACTCTGGGACTCTGGTCAGTCCATTGTTTTGAAGATCAGTAGCTTCTTTGTTTGATGTGTCTCCTTCCCTCCTCAGTGAGCAGCTTCTTGAACATCTACACATCTTTTCAGACCCATAGTACTGATTTATCTGCCAGTGTTCACAGCTCTGAGAACACCAGCAGCTTCTCTGTTTGATATGTCTGTCTCCTTTTCTCCTCAGTGAGGAGCTTCTCTGTTTGATATGTCTGTCTCCTTTTCTCCTCAGTGAGGAGCTTCTTTGTTTGATGCGGCTGTCTCCTTTTCCCCTCAGTGAGCAGCTTCTTGAACATCTACACATCCTTTCAGACCCATAGTACTGATTTATCTGCTAGTGTTCACAGCTCTGAGAACACCAGCAGCTTCTTTGTTTGATGGGGCTGTCTCCTTTTCCACTCAGTGAGGAGCTTTTTGAACATCTACACATCCTTTCAGACCCATAGTACTGATTTATCTGCTAGTGTTCACAGCTCTGAGAACACCAGCAGCTTCTCTGTTTGATGTGTCTGTCTCCTTTTCTCCTCAGTGAGGAGCTTCTTGAACATCTACACATCCTTTCAGACCCATAGTACTGATTTATCTGCTAGTGTTCACAGCTCTGAGAACACCAGCAGCTTCTTTGTTTGATGCGGCTGTCTCCTTTTCCACTCAGTGAGGAGCTTTTTGAACATCTACACATCCTTTCAGACCCATAGTACTGATTTATCTGCTAGTGTTCACAGCTCTGAGAACACCAGCAGCTTCTTTGTTTGATGTGTCTGTCTCCTTTTCTCCTCAGAGAGGAGCTTCTTGAACATCTACACATCCTTATAGACCCACAGCACTGAGATATCTCATCACAGCAGAAGGAAGGACTAAAACACTAGAGCATGTTTTCAGATGTGAACCAAACCCTGTTTATCTGATGGGCACAGCTTTGGTGGTCTTCCAGATCTTGCACGGATGCATCTTGTGGTCATTGTTTTTAACCCTAGTGACTTTGACTGCATTCTCGAGAAAGCCTTATATCTAAGCTCCTCTGAAAAATGAACAGAAGAAATAGAATAGAATAAATAGAAATTTTATCAGCAAATGAAACGGACTAAGCATTGTCGTGACGTTTGCTCAGCACTCTAAATTTGCTTTAACTTAATTATTAAGGTGAACTTTGTGAAAGGTGACATTAAGGAGAAGTCTGGGTGCGACAGTAGCAGAACAAGTATGACACATATACATACCAAATCGGAAACGCTACCCATGCATATACAGTGCAAAGACACCAGTGATAAAACAAGACAAAGTGCAGATGTAAAATACATTCAGCGGCGTGTGGGAAGTGGAGTTCTGTGGGTTAATGTGAAAACATTAACATGTGGGCAAAGAAAGCAAAATAGGTCACCTCTAGCACATACGATTTCAAATCAAGTCTATATAGCGGAATTCTCTGAAACGGTAACACTGCAGCTTCGGTGCTCAGAAGATGCAACCATAGCTGTGACCTCGAACATGCCTATTTTATTATAGTGTAAACATGCACAAAGACATCCACTCTGAGGACTAATGTAACTCTGCTTATGCCACAAGGTAGCTGTATGTACCTTATGCTGTTGCTTCTATCGCTTCTACACTATGAACATAATCAACTATCGTCCGTCGCTGTCCAAAGAAAAACAGGTGTCTCCAATTCGGTTGATTTTTATTTTTATGCATCATTAGAAGCCAGCCGTCGCTGTTTACACTGTGTGAGACTTTAATGATAAATGGACCAACAGACACTCATTACTGTTTTATCATATCTCATCATATTTACACTTGCACATAGACTGACCTACTGTTATCTTCCATCCACACTGTATATCGGTAGTGTATGTATATACATATATAATATAATATTCTATGCCCTGTAAATACCCTGCATCTCTCATCTACCTCAGCCTTACCATAGTGCTATATGGTAATGTGTACATCTGGATGCATCATAGTTTTTATTCATAGTTTTTATTTATAACTGTAAATTAGTGTAACAGAGATTTTAGTGCTTAGTATTGTATATATTTATTGTCTATTTATATGTTTGTATTAAAGTACTGTAAGGGACTACGCACCTAAGTTTTTCACTCACCTTCACACCTGTGAAAATGTGATGTGACAATAAAGTGATTTGATTTGATTTGATTTGAAATGGCCAAAGAGACTAGGGTAAAGAGTCCGGTTCCATTGACTTACATTACAGTTGAATGAAACCATCTCCTGTGAAGCCTTTTTTCGGGGACACATCATTTTCTTTGGACAGTGACGATATGCAACAGAAGCATATAAGACGCAATGGCCAGAAGACGTTGGTAAGATATCTGTTTCTGACTTAAACATGTATTGAATTCACTGTGACAGACAGCGCAACTTTGAACCAGGCCATTCTGGCAAAGTACTCCTCAAAAAAGGTGGCTTCAGGTTGTTATCGCGGATGACAGGCGTGCTGGTGCTCTCACATTACAGCCAGTAGTCCATGCAAAAAATCTTTGGCGTGAAAAAGACAAACATGACTGAAAGCGACAAAACCGAAGGCGTCCTATACCACTTCCTGTTTCTGTTACACTGGCTGAAAACATTCTAATGGACAGCCACAGGAACAAAAGTTAATCATTAGTCTAGAAACAGCATGCCGTCAGACTGTGGGTGCACAAATGGGCCTTTGTTGTTCGGCCACACAATAGAGGTATAATAAGGAGCGCATTACACCAGGGTAGACCAATTAGTCAGGCAGAGAGCACCTAGGGACAGACCCGCTGGAGCATGCAACAAACATCCAAGATACATGCATGTAAACATGTATGGGAGGGAGCAGGTAGAGCTCAGGAATGAGCGGGTGTGGAGCATTAAACAACTGGTGTCCAGATGGAGCTCAAAGGTCTTCTACTTAATGATGTAATGGGGCATTAAAACAAGTCAACTGCCCAATAAACCTCCTGTTAAATCTGCTGGTTTGTTTTCTTGTTCACTGATCGGGCTGAATTACCTGCCTGAAGTGATGTTGCTCACTGTGATCACATGATGTTGGTGTTGTGTTTTGACTGTCTGCTTCTGGAAACTTCCGTGAAGCTGAGACTCTAGCAGTTGTGTTTCGAATGAGTTCCTGGACAGTTTACATTACGCAATGCAGGAGCAATTTTGTTTCATGAAAGTTTCCAGCAACTAAAGTTGTGTGAAAGGTTAGAGCACATTACCAGTCTAAAGTTTAGACACGGCTACTGATAGAAGGTTCTCCTTAATGCCTTACTTTAGAATAAAAGTGACGACGTCAAGCTATAAAATAGCACTCTTGGAATCCTACAGTCCACCTTAAATAAACTCCAACATGGAACTTTACAGGGGGATGAAGCAGCTTTCTTAACCTGCAGTGGAGGCTGATATAACAAGGTTTATTTCTAAGCAGTTTTGGAGCAATTCTATTAAGATAAGATAAGATAAGATAAGATAACCTTTTATTTTCCCACATAGGGAAATTTGCATTGTTCCAGCAAAGGGACAGTATCAGAACAGATACAGAAAAAGAGGTAGCCTAAAGTGCAGGTTTACAGAACACAAAATAAAAAAACTACAGAAAATAAATTATATATATGAATGAATGAATTAATAAATAAATAAATAAATATTGTTAGAAAACAACAAAAATCTATACAAATTTACATTGTAATTACACAGATATATACTGCACCATTACTGAAAGATATTGCACAGATATTTAAAAATATTGCACAGTTATGTTTACCAGCTACACAGATACTGATCATCTTGGTGGTTGGTGTAACTCGGTGGGTAACACCACTACTTAGGGTGCCACCTCTACGTGTGGGAGACTGGGGTTCGAATCCCAGTCTAGGTGACTATGCTGAGCTACACCAAGACTCCTAACACTACACTGGCCTACCTGTAACCATTAACGCTCTGTTGTATGTAAATGTAGTCACCTAAATACTAATGGTACAGTCAGTCAGTGTGGATGAATTATAGTGATAGTGTTGGCAGTCGGTACAAGACGTACAAGATACAGGTATACAGGTGATGGTATATAGGTACAGGTAATAATAAGGTGCAGCAGCAAATATTGCTCAATAATAAAGTCACACTGAATGTATAGATAGAAATGGGTACATATACAGTCATGAGTGTCTGGTGCTCTCCTTGGGGAGGTGCCGGTTGTAGAGCCTAACAGCAGTAGGGAGAGCCTGTCACTTAAGGTGCTGGCCACTGTCTCTTGTAGTGGGTGAGAAGTGATTTCCGTTAGAGATGCCAGTTTGTCCAACATTGGTCTGAATATTCAGACATCTCGCAGGGGGCCCTGCAGGATACTATTCAGCAGAGGATGATGGTTTCTTGCAACATGTCTCTCAAAGTTGGGACGTTTTGTTGTTTGACGGTTTCTTGTTACACCAGCTGGAACGGCTATAAAAGCTAATATGTCCTTCTACCAATCTCTGTATAATAAGTGTTCATCTTGAATCTTTCTCTTAGCCGTTAGCTGCTAGCTAGGCTACGTGACCAGCAGTCTGCACACTGATCTTCAGGGTTAATGGTCAAATGGCAGTTCAAGACCATTTATTGTGTAAACAGTTTTACCAAGCTCTCCAAAGCTTCATTTACCTGCATAATATATCTAACAATACAAGCAGGGCAGTAAAAAAAAAAGCTATCTGGAGTTCCGGAGCTGCATGTTGCTGACCCCTCGGCTAAAACGCAGTGGCCACTGAGGCCACGAGTAACTAATAAACTTGTGGCCAGAATGATAGAAACACTGTGTACTGTTTATACACTGTGCTTTGCGGTGCCAGTCAGGAGTTGCTTTTTGTCCTCCATAGCAGAAGATCATCACTCAAGCACAGACACTCCCAGATGCGCTTTGGAAAGCTGTGCTTTCTAAACAAGCAACTTCCGATAGGGAATGACCTTGTGGTGTCTGCCTGTTGTGGAAACTGACGACATGCTTAGCAAAGCATCACATCCTTGTCGCACTCTGATCTGAACATTCGAATCGATTCTTTACCCTGGTCATCGTCGTCTTTCCGCTCCTTATGTTTGAAGCTGGGGTGCTGAATAGTGCAGCAGCATATGCGTTACTAAGACAGGGTGTTTGTTTTCCGTTTTCCATTTCAAATGGAGAGAGATGACAAGATTCAGCCATACACACATGACCAACACAACAACCACAGCTCTGGCTCATCTCGCTGTCTCTGCTCTCCTTTACTGGGTGAACTTCATGCAAATGAGTCTCCACCAATCAGATATCTGATCTTGTGTCACGTCCATAGCCAACCTACATGCACATAATAAGGAGACTGTTGGTATGGACGTTAGTCATCCTGCATCCACGAAAATGTTTTATTAACACCTCTAATGCTCTCACGGCAGGCAGAGAAGTCCCTCAGTTATATCTCTCTCTACAGTTACAGATAATTTGGCTTGTTTTCTAAAATAACTGTCCATAATGTGTCAATATGGTGAGAACCCTTGAGTTAATAATTCGTTCTGAAGTGTGCTGTCTGAAACCACTTCTCTCAGCTACCTAAAATGACTTGTTGGAATCCCAGCCCCTCTCTATCTCACAAGGTAATGTCACATTATAAAATAATCATTATTGCCCACCTACTGGCAAGCTTGGCATGCCCTCACAACATCCAGACATCTAAAACAGCAAACCCGTATCACTTGCTTCAACCTAACTTGTGAAGGTGGATCAGATCTACCCACTTCCAGGATCAGTCTCTGGCTCAGACGGATACATTAGTCCATTATGAGAAAGTGGTTTGGGGGTGGAACTCGCAGCAGGATGTCAACATGTGACAGGATGCTGCTCTGGTGGTTGAACAATCAGAACAGAATGGATGAGCTAATCAACCAGAACACACTGGCTTCATCGGGAAGCGGAGCTTAAAGACACAGGAGCTCTAACAGAGAGTTTGAATACATAGGTAGCGCACCATGCTGTGGTTTTATATCACTAACCCATAACAATCTACTCCCAAAACAAACATATGAATACTGAAAATAAGCATAATGGGTCCCTTTTAAAACAAATAAAAATTATCTTAAGGTTTTTAAGCTATCTAAAAAAAACAGGAAACGGGATATAGGTTATAGGATAAATTTATTCAGATTTTTTGTGGCCCCAAAAGGTGATTTTTTTGTGTTCCAGGGGCCCCAGGCAATAACCAGTGGTGACCCCTGAATATAGCACTGTATAAAAATAATTAAGGCTCTTTAGCTGCACACATGCATGCGTTTGAGTGCACTTGTGTTTTTCTTGAAATCTTAAAAGACCTTTGTGCGGAAGGAAAAGAAAAAAAATGAATCACTCGCTACGGGAAGTTTCGAATAAGAGAGAGGATGAATGGATACTAATAAATTCAGAGAAATCTTACATGGAATGTCCTCTGTGACATGATTCACTAACACAGAGCGCTAAATGACTCTCATGGGTAGGTAAACGAGTAAAAAGACAGACAAAGCCTCTTCAGGAAAAGACACACAAACAACACACAAATTTACACAGACAAATTTATTTACTCGCCCTCTCTCTCTCTCTCTCTCTCTCACACACACACACACACGCACACACACACGCGTGCACACACACACACACACACACACACACACACACAGCTTTTTGTAAACACAAAACTAGGTCATAAACCACAACACACGCACACACACGTACACTCGCAGACATCACTGCCTGGAAATGGCTGATGAAACACCTGTTAGTGACTCACGGAGGACAATCAACAGCTCCTTCATACTTGATGGTGAGTCGCAAAGAAAACAAGGCAATTGCACACACAAACCCTACACTCTAGAAGCTCTGCTTCAGGTGTTACCAGAGAAGAGCGCTCAGAGAGCTGGCACAGAGACATCTGAGACCAGGCTCTGAAAGTGTGGTACGGTGAAATGACTGCTGTGGGTAAAATATGGCGGCATTAAAGATAAACAAGGCCGCATGCGTCACTAAACGATCTCTTCAAGGGAAAATACTCAGCCTTTAGAGCATACAGAAAGCCACCAGGCCCTATTGAGCAATTCTAAAATCCCCACAGAACACAAACACGGATTAGGACATTGGCCAATTCAAATATATGCATTTATATTCATAACAAAACAGAAAAAGAACAATATGGAGTTCACTTCATGTCTAAAACAAGAAGCTTCAATACCCATATCATAAGGGCCCATATCATGAAACAACTGTAAAGTAAAGGCGTTTATTTCAAAACAATCCACTCAGTACCCAGCACTGGAAACTAAGCTGTGGAAACAGTCTGCTGTGAATTCATTTGAGAAGCAATCATTTACATATATCCACCTATTCAGCCTGCAGCAGTTTAGCTCCGCCCACTCACATCGAAGTCCTTCCTGAATGAGACACAAGACAGAACAGCTTATTAATCGGAAATAAGCTCGTTTAGACAAATCAGTCAAGGGGAGAGTAACAGAAACAGCCCTTTCTTATCTAAGGGGACAGAGACAGTTTGGAAAATCGTCATGGAAAATAAGAGCAATTTTATGTACATAAAACACATGAAACATTAGCACACTCATCCAGAAGGAATTGTGGGATTGCAATACTGTGGGAAGGAAGATAAAGGTTACCAGGAACAATAATAGACTGATATGGGCGATATCTACTGAGCTCAGTATGGCAACAGGCCGCCGTGTTTGCTACAGCAACATGCATATGCCTCAGCATGGAGCTGTAGAGGTTCCTAATGGTGTCCTGTGATAATCCGTCCCATGCAGCTTGAATATCCTCACACAGTTCCTGCAGACGGTGTGGTAGGGGTGGAGGTGAAGTGACACCAGGCCTTCTGGACATGTGTCGTGTAACATTAACCCATAAGAGCCCGGACCCGTTTTCCCTTAAGGGAAAATAATGAAGGGTCAGTTATAAGATCATAAAAGATCAGTCTTATTGTGACAAAGAGATCACATGGAGCCTTCTGTAAGAATTATAGGGTCATAATACTGGTGGCATATGGCACAACAACAACAATTTCATAACTGGTATATGTTATATAGAATATGGATATATGTAATATAGAATATGGGTATATGTAATAAAGAATACGGGTATATGTAATATAGAATATGGGTATATGTAATAAAGAATACGGGTATATGTTATATAGAATATGGATATATGTAATATAGAATACGGGTATATGTAATATAGAATATGAGTATATGTAATATAGAATATGAGTATATGTAATATAGAATATGGGTATATGCAATATAGAATACGGGTATATGTTATATAGAATATGGGTATATGTTATATAGGATATGGGTATATGTAATATAGAATATGGGTATATGTTATATAAAAATACGGGTATGTGTAATATAGAATACGGGTATCTGTAATATAGAATATGGGTATATATTATACAGAATATGGGTATCTGTAATATAGAATATGGGTATATGTTATATAGAATATGGGTATATGTAATATAGAATATGGGTATATGTAATATAGAATATGGGTATATGTTATATAGAATATGGGTATATGTAATATAGAATATGGGTATATGTTATATAGAATATGGGTATCTGTAATATAGAATATGGGTATATGTTATATAGAATATGGGTATATGTTATATAGAATATGGGTATCTGTAATATAGAATATGGGTATATGTTATATAGAATATGGGTATATGTTATATAGAATATGGGTATCTGTAATATAGAATATGGGTATATGTTATATAGAATATGGGTATCTGTAATATAGAATATGGGTATGGGTATAGAAATGTATATATAGAATATGGGTATATGTAATATAGAATACGGTTTAATCTGTTATATTAGAATATGGGCATATGTAATAGAATATGGGTATATGTAATATAGAATATGGGTATGTGTAATATAGAATATGGGTATATGTTATATAGAATATGGGTATATGTAATATAGAATATGGGTATATGTTATATAGAATATGGGTATATGTAATATAGAATATGGGTATATGTTATATAGAATATGGGTATATGTAATATAGAATATGGGTATATGTTATATATACGGGTATATGGGTATAGAATTTCGGGTATATGTTATATAGAATATGGGTATCTGTAATATAGAATATGGGTATATGTTTATATATAGAATATGGGTATCTGTAATATAGAATATGGGTATATGTTATATAGAATATGGGTATATGTAATATAGAATATGGGTATCTGTAATATAGAATATGGGTATATGTTATATAGAATATGGGTATATGTTATATAGAATATGGGTATATGTAATATAGAATATGGGTATATGTTATATAGAATATGGGTATATGTTATATAGAATATGGGTATCTGTAATATAGAATATGGGTATATGTTATATAGAATATGGGTATCTGTTATATAGAATATGGGTATATGTTATATAGAATATGGGTATATGTTATATAGAATATGGGTATATGTTATATAGAATATGGGTTTATGTAATATAGAACCTGTAGAATATGTAAGTTATTAGAACATTAGAGCTCTTAAATGGGTTGAAGGTACAAAATCAAGACTGTTAAATGAGCTTGCTTTGTCTCTAACTGCACTAACCAAGCACATCACTATTTTCAAAATGAGGTCATATGTCATGTGACTGTATCCAGGATGTTGGGTATAGGTCACTCAGGGACTCCATGTGTTCGGGTGAAGGATAAAGCTGTATAAAGAACTTTACAGACGTTTAAAAGGCTTGTGACACATACGTCACTGTGGGCTCTTATGAGTTTAGAAATTCCATCTTGGTGCTGACCACAGTGCCTCCACACACAGATTTGTTGGTCATCTACACCAAGACAAAAGCGAGACTCGTCACTGAAGATGACTGGCTGCCATTCTGAGTCACTACATGACAGTCTGGTACGACACCATTGCAGGTATTCTGACGTGAGTTGTAGGTAGTCATCGTAAAGGTCTTTCTGCATGTACTCCTGCGTCATGAAGCCGCCCGCCAATGGTGCTGGCACTAACAGGACGATTCATGAAGGCACCACTGCTCGCTGAATGTCCACAATCGTTATGCTACATGCCCGGCGGACCGTGAAACTTCAATAATATGCATGTCTCACGATGACAATCCTACCCATCAAGTTTTATCCCTGTCAGTTGATTAATTTCTGACTGTAATTATTTGTGTTTTTAGACACTGAGTATATAGGAATCTTCCAAACAAATGGGATCTGAATAACACTAATAACAATGATTTGACCAACTGCTAAGCAGACCAAAGCCATGCTGTAGCCACCCATGCACAGAACGTCTTTGACAATTTTGGCCAAACAATTTAACAACAGCCTATTAACAGTATACACCATTACCACAGTAGCCTATGAGCTAATCTGACACAGTACCCTTTCAATTAAAATCTGTGAGGGAGTTTGGGGATTTCTGATCATGGTTTAAGCAGGCTTCTCTGTGGCATTACCGTACTACTTGGAATGCTCAAAAAGCTGGTTACTGGAGTAAGCTGCCATGGATATCAAGCTAGTAGTGGGTTAGGTTAGAAGGACATGCTCAGACGTGCTGGTGGCACAACAAAAAAGAAAAAGACTAATTCACCAGGACTATAACACTGAGAAATCCCAACAGCTTTATACTTAACAGGGCCGAATCAAATCTAAATTTGTACTGTTGTCCTGATATGACCTTCTGCAATAATGCGAAGTGAAAACAGAAAAAAGATTCAGAAAGTCTAGAAACTGGCTTACAACACTCAAATTACAGCACCAATTTAGAAAAGTGGAATCTTTTGGAATGCAACAATACGGACAGATTGTGTCGATGCTAATATCCAATATTTTCCATCTACATCTCCGCCAACGCCGATACATAAACATTTATACAACGTAGAAACTGAAACAAGCTTGAGCTAGAACTAGTGAAATCATCTTTCCATTCCTTTAGTGTTTGGCAAAACTTCTTTGTCCCAGTCGAGTGCAATAAGAGTGGAAGACTGCACAGTGTGCTGAAACTGCTAACACCTTAGACATACTAACAAATTTGTGAAGACAACGCAAAGCTAAAGTTCACCCGCTTCTGATTAAATGGGGGGGGCGCAGTTACACAGTACTGTTCAGTGTCAGGGTCTAGCAGAGGCACACTGAAACAGTATTCACTGCATCTCATATAAACATCACCGCAACACCGACACTGTACATTACCCTTTGTGCCCATTTCATGTGTTCTAATTTTCTCAGTGTTCACCTTCTGGTATGCATGCACGTCTCTCACGCAGCATCCGTTATCTACACAATGATAATCAAACCCCAGAAGACAAACAAGTAGGGGCACTCCAAACCTGAGTAAATACTTTCAGGGGTGTAGAAGCATTACTCAGTTTGACTGCCCTTTTGCTCCTGCTGTCTCACTCACTCTGCTGGGGTCAGAAGAGCTGTCTGTACTGACACACACACAGGCATGACTGCTCGCCACGGTGTGTCATTAGGACGCTGAGCTTCAGCACAGTGCATACACAACTGTCCCATCAAACCCAGGCCTGGTGGCAATCTGAAGAGACCATCAGGACAATCAGCTTCCGTACAACTGTGGACCAACAGATGGAACAAACCGCTTGAGGACACAAAGGGTTCTGAGTGTAAATGATATCAATTCTTCAAGTCATGAAAAGGTAAAGGTGAGTGATATAATACATATACTGATTGTATGACTGTATGTTGATTCTGCAGTTCAGGGTCTAAAAGTGCTTTGGTGAAACCCAACATTGGCAGTAACCTGTAGCTGTGTGACAAATTTTAGGAATATTATATATATATATATATATATATATATATATATATATATATATATATATATATATATACATGTATATGTGTGCGTGTGCGTGTGTGTGTGTCCATAGGCCCATATAGCAGCACTTTATAGCTCTACAGTTAGACTCTACTCCATCTGTTTCTCTGTATACTTTATTACTCTGTTCTCCAACAGTCTAGACCCCCCACAGGACCCCCACAGAGCAGGTATGAGGTGGGTGTTGGATCATTTTCAGGTGGTGTGCTAGTGTGTGTTGTGCTGGTGTAAGTGGATCAGACAAAGCAGTGCTGCTGTGTCCACTCTATTAGACACTCCTACCTTGCTGGTCCACCTTGTAGCTGCTGCACAGTTTGTGTTGGTCATCCTCTAGTACTGCATCAGTGGTCACAGGACACTGCCCACAGGATGCTGTTGGCTGGGTAGATTTGACTGGGGAGTGTTCTCAGTCCAGCAGTGACACTGAGGCATCCAGCAGCACTGTGTCCGATCCACTCACACCAGTACAACACACATTAACACACCACCATCACGCCAGTGCAGTGCTAAGAATGATCACCCACCCACATAATGCCTGCTCTGTGGTGGTCCTCTGCGGGACAGAAGATGGACAGCAGTCTGTAACTGTAGAACTTTAAGGTGCACCTATGTGGTAAGTAGAGCTGATAAAATGGAGTAACGGGATAACGAGTATAGATACAAATTCGATCACCCTTTTAGCCAATCATTAACATCTGCTTTGGAGCCATTTTCCACACATGGAACGAGACATTCAGTGCACTGTACCACCTCTTCCCAATCTATGGATCCCGTCACTCACACCCCACAGGTATTTATAGCCTCATCACCCTTATGCAGTGCCATCTGGAGGAGCCTGAAGCTACTAGCAGTTACAATTTTTGTTTTTTTGTTTATATATTGTCGCTCTCCAATAAAAAATATGTATCTCCATTTTTGTTGATTTATACTTTCATTATTTAAACACAGCATCTGCTGTTCACACTGTGTGAAAATTTGATGAGGAGTGGACCAATAGAAATAGCCTAAAACTGCTTAGAGTCCGGTTCCATTGACGTACACTTTGGAGATACTTGTTTTTCGATCAATCAGTCGACTCTGTTCTTGGCTTTTCCTGTACAGTGGTTGGTGCTGTTTACAGGCTCTCTACAGTTGGTCTAAATCTTGGTTTTGTTTTTTATGACGCAGTTGTTCAATCTTGATGTTCTGATGATGCCCATGATATACTCCGAAATGGTTAATGCTGCACTGCTACAGACTAGCTGTTTAACACCAGCTCACATCCTGAACTCTCTCTTTCTCACACACCCACACCCACAAAAACCATGAAGTGTTGGAGGAAATCCAAAATGTACAGCCAAATGAGACACGGAGACACTCCAAAGTGCCGTCTGTCTTCATTTAATTGGACTCAGTCTAGCGCCAGTCTGCTCGCCTGGTTCAGCAGCTTGCCACAGGCTGTGGCACCTCGGTGACCACTGCAGACTTCTATGTGACCTTAACAAGGCAAAAGCGAGAGGAAACAAATGCAGTTCCAACCTGAGCCACTCTTTACAAACAACCTTGCGCTCGCTGCTATTACGGTCTCTTATTAACTCACGCCAAGTAATAACCAACGCTCGTCTAGCGTATGCGGCACATGTTGCTCCACAAACACTCGTTCTACAGCAGAGAAACTCAACATCAGAGAGCTGCTGATAATTACTCTTTTGAAAAAAAGCTCCAGCAATATCAAGAGTTCTGTAGTGCTTCAAAACAGGTTTGTCAACACGCCTCAAAGTAGCAACTGAGACATTTGCAGGTTAATCTGCCATTTAATCCAGTAATTAGACAAAAATGCCAAAGTAACTAGTAAGAAACACTGCAAAGCCATTCAATGATGGACTGTGCACAAACCTCAGCAGAATATATAATAAAAAATGATGCATTAGAATCATCTGAATGTATAACAATGTAATAAAAATATTTTATTAAGTAATTAAAACCTGAACACTGCATGAAGTAAACAGCATGAAAGCATCTTAAACTTAACCTAAGCAGACTTTTAATGAGTTGACAGGTGAGTCCAAATATTGCCACATTTAAAGATGAAATACCATACATGGACAAAAGTATTGGGACATCTTAATTATAGAGTTCAAGCGTTTAATTCAGCTCATTGCCACAGGTGTATGAAATCAAGCACCTGGCCATGCAGTCACCTTAAACAGCTCAGTGAATTCAAGTGTGGCTCTGTAATGCCATTGCAACAAGTCAGTTTGTGAAATTTCTCCTCTTCCAGATATTCCACGGTCAACAGTGAGTGGCATTATTGAAAAGTGGAAGCATTTAGGAGCCACAGAAACTCCATGTAAAGTTGCACAGCAGGGTCACCCAGTACTGAGGTGCATATGTAAAAGTCCCCATTGCTTCAAGTTCCAAGCCAAAAAAAAAAGGCCTGGGAGCTTCATGGCATGGGTTTCCAGGGCCAAGCAGCTGCATGACATCCCTACATGACCAAGTACAATACGAAGCGTCAAGGGTAGTGGCGTAAAGCATTCTGCCACTGGAGCTGTTAAAACGTGTTCGGTAGAGTCTGATGGCAGGGGGTTGGTAAATGCCAGGAGAACGTTACCTGCCTGACTGCTTTGTACCGACTGTAAATTTGGGTGGAGGAGGGATAATGCTATGGGGCTGGTTTTCAGGGGTTGGCCTAAAGCCCCTTAGTTTCAGTAAAGGAAAGTAATAATGCTTCAGCAGACCAAGACTTTGGCCATTATGGAGAATTATGGAGAACTGTATGCCTCCAACTTCAGACAGTTTGGAGAAGGCCTTTTCTGTTCCAGCATGACTCTGCACCACTACACAAAGCAAGGTCCATAGAAGCATGGTTGGGTGAGTCTGGTGTGTAGGAACCTAACTGGTCCACACAGAACCCTGACCTAAACCCCACTGAACACCTTTGGGATGAGATTGCTAGCCAGGCCTAGTCACCAAACATCAGTGTCTGACCTCACACAAGCTCTTCTAATAGGCAAAAATTCCCAGAACAGTGGAAGCCATCATGGATTTAGAATCTAATGTCTTAAGAGCTTGAGCAGGTGTAATGTGCAGCTGTCCCTATACTTTTGTCCATGGAACGTATTTAATGAATGCTTCACTGTACATCTACATCATACAACACAAAAAAGGCTACTTGAAGCTTGCTGCTCATGTGTAGACTCAAAACAGTTCGTACTGAGCCCAGGGTGGGCAAAACACTTCACTGTCAATAGCATGATGTCATATTAGGGAGAATTTCACTACTAGTAGAAATTAGCATCTAAAAAAAAGAACCTGCTAATAAAGGTTTCCCCATTAGCAACATTATAAAGTGACTGACAGATCACATTTGAGATAATGAATTGATAATCTGAATGTTGGTAATGTGCGGGTACTCCTAGAATGTTCCCCGCTGTTTTTATTTCTACGTCTGAGTAGCTTTACAGGCCTTAGTAATGGTCTTACCTAAAGCACTAACTGCAAATAGGCCAGTATTTCATTGTAGTAGTATATTGTATAGTAAATATTGCACACATATGGTCAATTTACATTTAGTGTTACACTGAATGTAACTTTAGAACAATAAATACAACCAAGATAAAGGACTAGATAATCTTCATGACTGTTTGTCATGAGCTACGATTTCCTGTTTATGTTGACTTTGGCAAAGTAATCGTGCATTGTTAAGAATCTTCTTGTATTATCTAAACTGTATGACTTCAGAATCAGATTGATGCTCTAATACAGGAACTATGGACTGAGAAGCGAGGTGGAGGGTGGTGAATAAGACACATTACTTAAGGTTTGTGAGGAAACAGGGTGAGGAAACAGCACAGATTCTCAAGTCGAGCTTTTTTTGAAGAGACGGTGAGCAGGGAGGGGTTGTGGTATGATGCACAAAAGAAAACAGGGCTGCGTGGGGGAGGGGGGAGCGGTGACATTTCCTAGAGGTTACACACAGGTCAGTACTGCAGTGGAGAACATCAAGCAGAGGGAGATGCATAACAGTGGTACATGTGTTTCATAACACACATTGCGAGAGCACTGGAACATTGCCAAATCGTCCTTCGACTTAAAACCGGGTCAACATGAGGGTCTACACACAGCGGTGCTTGAAAGTTTGTGAACCCTGTAGAGGTTTCTATATTTCTGCATAAATGTGAGCTGAAACGTCATCAGATGTCCTGAAAGAAGACTGGGAGGACCAAATTAAACAAACGAGACCAAAATATTGGACTTGGTCATTTATTTATTGAGAAAAATGATCCAATATTACATAGATGCGAGAGGCAGAAATATGCAAACATATGCTTTCAGTACTTGGTGTGGCACTCTTGTGCAGCAATAACTAGAACTGAACGTTTCGGGTACCTGTTGATTAGTTGTTTTAGCCCACCTCTCCACACAAAACAGCTTTAGCTCTGCTACATTGGTGGGTTTCCTCCCATGAACTGCTCGCTTCCAGGATTAAGGTCCGGGCATTCACTGGGCCATTCTAAAACATTAACTTTACTGTTCTGCAGCCGTTCTTTGGTACAACGATTCATGTGCTTAGGGTCGCCATCTTGTTCCATTAATGATGGCAAGGCATCCTGGCCCAGATGTAGCAAAACAGGCCCAAACCATGATACTACCACCACCATGTTTCACAGATGGGGAAAGGCTTTTAGGCTGAAATGCAGTGCTAACGCTTCCCATTAGGACCAAAATATGGTCTGAGAACATTGCAGCATTAGGTTTCTGGCTTGTCCTTGTAATCTTTAGCAAAGTGCAGACGGACAGGAGTGCTTTTGGAGAGCAGTGAGTTCCTCCTTGCAACCCTGCCATTCACACCACAGTTGTTCAGCGATTCTACTCTTTAGAGGTTTGGTAACCTTTACCAGCCTGATGAGAATCAAGATCTCTTCTTCTAAGAACAACACATGTTGTTTTCAGAAATCTCTTTTGATGTGTCACGATACACTGCCACAAACGTGTTCTAAAGATATGACTGTTGATAGATGCCTGTTCTTTGAAAAAAACAGGGTAACCACTCATGCCTGATTGCCAACCCACTGATCGAAAACACCTGACTCTGATTTCACCTTCAAATTGTCTGCTGATCCTAAAGGCTCACATACTTCTAACCTCACAGAAGTATTGGATTCATTCCCATGCCAATAAATAAACTAATATTTAATATGAATATTTTTGTCTTATTTGTTTAATTTGATTCTGTGTATCTACTTTTAGGGTATAAAGTTTTGGGTCAAATACTATGTAGAAATACAGAAATTCCTAAAGGGTCCCCAAACTTTCAAGCACCACTGTAACACACCCAACATACAGGCTGGTTTGTTTAACAAAGCTTACGGCTGTCAGCGACTCTAAAACATATCTCTGTTTTCGGCATGTCCTACGTGGAACTGACCTATTCTGTAACAAGCTTCCACCAGAGCACATGTGTCACAACAGTGAAATGGCAGCAGGTCTCCTGCAGCGTCAAACAGTGTTTAACCACTGAGCACAAAACAATCTGTCCTGCTGTCAAACCTTTGACTTACAGCGACAGGAACAGAGAACAAGTTAAGGGAGGGGAAAAGGCCTCATGTAGTCGATTGTGTCTAATGCAAGACAGACCATCACTACAATCTAGGGACGTAACAAACCATCAATCTATATCGTAGCATTGAGCAAGCAGTAAATGATCTGCTCTCTGATGATCTGATGATGCAACAACACAGTAAAACGCATGTTTATTTTCACCCATGTTGTTCCAGGAATGCTTGCTGCGGCACGCCAAATAACACAATGCTTGCGTGTTTGCTGTTTGCAATAAAACGCCTAATAATGCAGCGGCCTACCAGCCGGCCAACCAGCCACCAGAGCAGTCGCAACCATCATGACCACAGAAGCACTAGAATATAATCAAGAACAGACAGATGAAGAGGAATTTTTCATATTGTTGTGTGGGGTGGGGGTAGGGGGGTGGTCTCCAGAGAACTGAGACAAGTAATAGATCTGGTCCATAACTCAGAATTAGCATACAATAACAATAGTCAAACTGGCATTCAGGCTCAGGCTAGTGCTCGGCTCCTGCTACTAGCTGGCCAGATTACTCGGTTAACTGCTAGGCTAGCCTCCACACTGTTAACCACAGCACACGACCTGTGCTTCAAAATAAGAGTCATCACAACAAAAGGCTAAACAACTGTGTAGAAAACGAATGGATCGCTGGCTTAAGGGACTCGATGTAGGACCACACTGTAGGACAGGGTTGATGGTCTTCCAGGCCCCAATTTCTTGTTTCAATTGTTTTGAATTCCACATAAAGGGGGAGAGACAGACTGACAGACAGAGGTCACAGTGATAATCAGTCATCATACACACACGCTGGTGACACTCGTCATGTGTCACAACACAGTGGCATCGGGCTGGAGGCTCGTAGGCCTGACCTTTCTGACAACACGTCCATCACTGTCACGGCTCCACTCTTCAGCCTCCGCCTGGCACCGTGCCAGCCCCCTCTGGCAAAGGTGAGGAGACCCCTGCTCCCACCCTCCTCCTTCCATAGCTGAGTATCAGTCAAACGCGCCGCCGTTATTCAACAGGAGAAAAGAAACGGAGCACAAAGTACTGAGAATGAGGAGGTGGATTAAATCAAACTCCCAGCTAAGGAGGCATATGACAGAGAACACAATGGGAAAGGCAGAGAAGCAGAAAGAGCTGCTTTTTTCTGCCTCCAACTTTTATTTTAATTCCGACTCGAATTAACTGAAAAGACAGTAAAGACGGCAATTTCGAGGGAGACGAAATGTAAGCAAACGCCATGTATATAGCACATTAAGGAAAGATCAAGCCACCTCCGAGTGAACCCGAGCGCGCCACTTCGCCCTAAGACTCGTCGATTCGCGGTAATCTCTTTAAGGGTGAGACCTTCCAACATCAATAATCCTTAGCTTTCTAAATGCCATCTTTGCTATGGAAGACAATAAGCATATTGTCCCTGGCTAAAGCTCACCTTAGCATTAAGCACTGACATCATAGCCACAAGGTGTGGCTCCCAACTGTCAGGATACAAACTCATATTTACAGAAGGTAATACATGGGGTTTAGACTGCTGGGTTCTACATATGAGGCCTTCTCTTGCACCATAAATCAAAAGCCCTCTGTTTCTATCGAGTCTGCTGTTCTCCTCACTGTAACTAATGGCATGCCAAATTTAAACCCACACACTCTTTTTGAGCAGTAGCCAATTCATTCCCCAAAGCAACGTCACTCATTTAAAGTGTTCGCTGGAAGCCAGGCTCGACTTCCTTATGAAAGATAAATATCGGAAACCAAAGGAGTAATATTCTTCCTTGGTAACTAGAACTGTGATGCAACGCCCGTGATGCAAACAGTTCCTCTTTTGCATACTTGACTATTATTCTAGTGCGGTATGACTAATATACTGGATAAGGAAATACAGAGCGGAGTCCAAAAGGACTGAGACTATTTATAAAAGTAATCTTTTCTAATCTAGTCTATTACTGGAAGTCACTGGTTTTATAAGTGACAGGAATATAATCTGCAATATAAAATCTGTCTAGCGTTTCAAGTTCAGAATTTTTAGTTTTTTGGTATGTGCACCTGACAAGTTTGAACAAATGCCTCTGATGAGTAGATCAAATCTTCCTAAGAGTTGTCTTCACACGCGCTAAGACTCGTCACTGACACCACTTTGATTCAATTTGAAAACAGTGACTGAGAAATAGAGTAAAATCCTCAATATGTATTAGTGTAACTAATCTTAAAATGTTAATGGGACACATAGCATGATGCATAGTAACATATTAAATAAAAAATCTAATCCCAGACTTTTAAAGTGGCCCTCCTTTTGGGCCCCATAGAATGCTGTATTATTACACCATACATACAGTCAAAAGTTTAGACACAGCTACTCACGCAGACTAAAGACTCGTCTGGTTGTAACGCACTTAACTGGGTAAGCACTAATAGATGTATAAACTAAGATGCTTTCTTTTACACTACTGAGATTAACGTTTCTTCTCTCTAGGTGTGAGCGATGGCTCGGGATTTCGAGTTAGTGATCTTATGCTGATGGCTGCTCGGGATTTTCTCTCCAGTTATCAGACTGGCCCTTATGCTGTATATCTGATGGCGAGTTTTATACTCTAACTGCTCTGTATCTGGAAACATATGGATAAGCACGTATGTAAATATATATAGACATCATATGTACACACCAACAACACACACTTTCTCTGGAATGGTAACACATACACATATATATATATATATATATTTATATATATATATATATATACACAAACACACACACACACACACACATATATACATATATATAAGAAATACCATATACCATGGATATGATATATATACTATACATATATATATATACACACACACACACACACACACACACACACACACACACACACACACACACATACACACATATATATATATATACAGGGGTTGGACAATGAAACTGAAACACCTGTCATTTTAGTGTGGGAGGTCTCATGGCTAAATTGGACCAGCCTGGTGGCCAATCTTCATTAATTGCACATTGCACCAGTAAGAGCAGAGTGTGAAGGTTCAGTTAGCAGGTAAGAGCACAGTTCTGCTCAAAATACTGCAATGCACACAGCATTATGGGTGACATACCAGAGTTCAAAAGAGGACAGATTGTTGGTGCACGTCTTGCTGGTGCATCTGTGACCAAGACAGCAAGTCTTTGTGATGTATCAAGAGCCACGGTATCCAGGGTAATGTCAGCATACCATAAAGAAGGACAAACCTCCACCAGCATCACGTAGTGACCTGGCCACTATCCTGCAAGAAGAATGGCTTAAAATCCCTCTGACCACTGTGCAGGACGCAGTATATGTCATTCTCAAGACGAACTGACGCTGTATTGGCCGCAAAAGGAGGCCCTACACCATACTAATAAATGATTGTGGTCTAAAACCAGGTGTTTCAGTTTATATATATATGTACAGACACTATCATACAACTGTAACTATAGATTATAGTTAAAGTGAGGCTGACATATTGAATTATTCTACTCTTTTGAGAGAGACGGGGGGAAAAAAAACCCCAAAAACCTGAAGGTAAGCTCATGAGCGAGTTCTCCTTTTCTATGCCTGAAAGAGGCTTTTTTGTTTCCTTACTCGTCCAGGGTAAAATAGACTGGAAGGCCATTTTGGTGCTTTTGTTCGGACCATGTTCATTATGCCAAAGTGAACTCGCTCACTTTAAAAGGTCTGTAATTAATAAAACACTGAAATGGAAAAGATATCTCAGTCTGAGTTACTCCAAGCCCATTCGGTATATCTGTATATTTCAATAGCCATGCCAATCCCTGCGAGCTTGCTCCGAGTATAAAAGCAAGGGTGTGAACACAGACATGAGCAAAGACTACTGCAGTGTCATGTTCTCCCTGGTTTTATGTGGCAAAGAGAATTTTAGCGCTCCTCATGAGCTGCTCTTTTGTTCCCCACCCAGTGTTTACTGTAAATGGCGGCACACACAAGTCCTGCTTTTCCAGTGCAACATCACTCGCTGCTCTACTGGACTGCCGTAGTGTACAGCGCTGAGAAGACGTTCAACTTTCAGTACAAACAGCCGAAACAAATTTAACAGAAAATCCACACAGAATCCTCAACAAATAAATATATTGTAATATGAATTTGGCGAATTAGCTCACCGGTCAAAAAACGACTCAACTTGTGTGTTTAAGGCTGTAGTAACTTCAGGTTTGTGGAGATGGTGTTGCACAAGCATGATGGGGCTATAAATGCATGCTGGGTGGTAGTACAGTGCAGTGAATGTCTCGTTCCATGTGTGGAAAATGGCTCCAGAGCAGATGTTAATGATTGGCTAAAAGGAGTGACTGTGTGTGGGCGTGGCCAAAGACCATAGTGTGAAGGAAGTAGCTGAATCTGCAGGTGTATGGAAGTGTACGGTCATAAGGGTCTACCAGCAGTGGCTAAAATCCCAGTCTACAGGAAACTAGACTATCAGAATTGTGGCAGGGAAGGCATCCACCAAATCTGGCCCAACTAGCCAAACCTTTGATGCAAGAGTGGCTGAACACTGATGTGGCCTACATCCAGAAACTGGCTGATGTTTTAATTGTTTTATTTGCTGTTTAAACAATATGTACTTATTTTATATATTAATATATATTTATATATTTACTTATACTTTATATTTTGCTCTTCTGAAAGCCTTTGGTTGGCAACGCAATAAATGATGATCACTTTCAGTATACTCTGTGTTTAATTGTAGGATGAAGGTTGGTGTCTGGGCTTTCAGTATACTCTGTGTTTAATTGTAGGATGAAGGTTGGTGTCTGGGCTTTCAGTATACTCTGTGTTTAATTGTAGGATGAAGGTTGGTGTCTGGGCTTTCAGTATACTCTGTGTTTAATTGTAGGATGAAGGTTGGTGTCTGGGCTTTCAGTATACTCTGTGTTTAATTGTAGGATGAAGGTTGGTGTCTGGGTTTTCAGTATACTCTGTGTTTAATTGTAGGATGAAGGTTGATGTCTGGGCTTTCAGTATACTCTGTGTTTGATTGTAGGATGAAGGTTGGTGTCTGGGTTTTCAGTATACTCTGTGTTTAATTGTAGGATGAAGGTTGGTGTCTGGGCTTTCAGTATACTCTGTGTTTAATTGTAGGATGAGGGTTGGTGTCTGGGCTTTCAGTATACTCTGTGTTTAATTGTAGGATGAAGGTTGGTGTCTGGGCTTTCAGTATACTCTGTGTTTAATTGTAGGATGAAGGTTGATGTCTGGGCTTTCAGTATACTCTGTGTTTAATTGTAGGATGAGGGTTGATGTCTGGGCTTTCAGTATACTCTGTGTTTAATTGTAGGATGAGGGTTGATGTCTGGGCTTTCAGTATACTCTGTGTTTAATTGTAGGATGAAGGTTGGTGTCTGGGCTTTCAGTATACTCTGTGTTTAATTGTAGGATGAAGGTTGGCGTCTGGGCTTTCAGTATACTCTGTGTTTAATTGTAGGATGAAGGTTGGCGTCTGGGCTTTCAGTATACTCTGTGTTTAATTGTAGGATGAAGGTTGATGTCTGGGCTTTCAGTATACTCTGTGTTTAATTGTAGGATGAAGGTTGATGTCTGGGCTTTCAGTATACTCTGTGTTTAATTGTAGGATGAAGGTTGATGTCTGGGCTTTCAGTATACTCTGTGTTTAACTGTAGGATGAAGGTTGGTGTCTGGGCTTTCAGTATACTCTGTGTTTAATTGTAGGATGAAGGTTGATGTCTGGGCTTTCAGTATACTCTGTGTTTAACTGTAGGATGAAGGTTGGTGTCTGGGCTTTCAGTATACTCTGTGTTTAATTGTAGGATGAAGGTTGATGTCTGGGCTTTCAGTATACTCTGTGTTTAATTGTAGGATGAAGGTTGGTGTCTGGGCTTTCAGTATACTCTGTGTTTAATTGTAGGATGAAGGTTGATGTCTGGGCTTTCAGTATACTCTGTGTTTAATTGTAGGATGAAGGTTGATGTCTGGGCTTTCAGTATACTCTGTGTTTAATTGTAGGATGAAGGTTGATGTCTGGGCTTTCAGTATACTCTGTGTTTAATTGTAGGATGAAGGTTGATGTCTGGGCTTTCAGTATACTCTGTGTTTAATTGTAGGATGAAGGTTGATGTCTGGGCTTTCAGTATACTCTGTGTTTAACTGTAGGATGAAGGTTGGTGTCTGGGCTTTCAGTATACTCTGTGTTTAATTGTAGGATGAAGGTTGATGTCTGGGCTTTCAGTATACTCTGTGTTTAATTGTAGGATGAAGGTTGGTGTCTGGGCTTTCAGTATACTCTGTGTTTAATTGTAGGATGAAGGTTGATGTCTGGGCTTTCAGTATACTCTGTGTTTAATTGTAGGATGAAGGTTGGCGTCTGGGCTTTCAGTATACTCTGTGTTTAATTGTAGGATGAAGGTTGGTGTCTGGGCTTTCAGTATACTCTGTGTTTGATTGTAGGGTGAAGGTTGATGTCTGGGTTTTCAGTATACTCTGTGTTTGATTGTAGGATGAAGGTTGGTGTCTGGGCTTTCAGTATACTCTGTGTTTAATTGTAGGATGAAGGTTGATGTCTGGGTTTTGTGATGGCCAGTCCACTGGTCAGAGAACACTTGCAACTTTTTTGGTCTTTCTCACTGAGGGCTTCTTTACAGCTGGACATTCTTTTAGATCCATGGCACTAAGTTGTCTTCCCACAGTGAAAGGATGGACAGAAACACCTGTGAATGTGTTCAGATCTGAAGCAGGAGTGAAGGTAGATTTTCTCCGTTCCCTTGAAAGGAGAAGATGAAAGCTTGAAGTGCTGTTTATCAGATGGGAGCAGTTTTGGTTGTCTAACATGTCTTGCTTTGTTGTTAAGAGTCTTCTAAGACTTCTGTGAGCTCCAGCTACTGATTTTCTTTATACAC
This sequence comes from Prochilodus magdalenae, assembly GCA_024036415.1. NCBI lineage: Eukaryota > Metazoa > Chordata > Actinopteri > Characiformes > Prochilodontidae > Prochilodus > Prochilodus magdalenae. Next base: position 138,218 of record JAMWET010000178.1, on the reverse strand, counting down.
AGCGGTTATTTTACAATCACCATTCAAAGAAGTAGGAAGGAAGTGTCAGATTGCAGTGCTATTGGGAAAGAAGATAAAGGTTCCCAAGAACAATAAATGATGATACATTTGGACTGATATGGGCAATATTTATTGAGCTACACATACAGAAGTTGTGTCACTCGGTATGGTGTTGGGCTGGCATGTTAGCCAACGTAAAAAGCTAGGCATCTCGGTATGGAGCTGTAGAGGTTCCTAATGGTGTCCTGTGATAATCCATCCCATGTAGCTTGAATATTCTCACACAGTTCCTGCAGATGGTGCGGTAGGGGTGGAGGTGGAGTGACACCAGGCCTTCTGAGCATGTGACGCATGACAACAAACTGTTCATCTCTGGGCTGACCACGGTGCCTCCACGCATGGATTCATTGGTTGTCTCCACGACGACAAAAGCGGGACTGGTCACTGAAGATGACTCGTTGCCATTCTGAGTCACTCCATGACAGTCTGGCACGACACGACTTCAGTCTTTGGCGATGCAGCTGTCTGCCAATGGTGCTGGCATTAACAGGATGACTCGTGGAGGGCATCACTGCTTGCTGAATGTCCACAATCGTGGCTGTTGGGTCAGTCAGGTACAGCGATAAAGCTGATCCTTACTTATGTCATGTGCAGCTGAGTGTAAAACTCAAATCATTCACATGTCTCACAATAACAAAGCTATTTGGGCAGCAATTCCTTTGATGGTAAATGAGGCAAATGAAATAACTGTGATGTGGTCTCTGACTTGGCCTCCGACTTTTGCACAGTACTCTTTCTTGTCTGCAGCGTACTTCCTGCTTTGCCTTCTTTTAATCATCCCTCTTTCATGCTTCAATCCGCTACACGGTTATCCGGCCAAGCAACTCATGCATTCGCTGCTAATGTACAACATCAAGGGTGCGTGAGTGAGCGCTGCCTTAACACAGCAGAACGCTGTAAGGCTCTGCCACTCTGTCACGTTCTCTGCTCGGTCAATCGTTGCCGCAGAGATTAATTAACCTTGATGAATTAATCTAATTAGTTAACACATTGCTCAAACGAAACACGACTGCGCATTCGCACATGAACCCTTTTGCATCTTGACCACCGTCAGGAGATGGAGGAGGAGGATGAAGAGCGGAGAGCGCAGAGCTACAAACCTTTTTCTTGTAGCCGTTTATGATAATGACAGCTCTGAAGGCCACGTTTTCCTGTGCTCTAAATAAATGTCAGATAGGCAGTAAATGGCTTTTGGGTGCCGTGCCAGGGTTCAGTGAGGGGCACAACCCCGGCAAACCACAGGCAACATAAAGAGCTGTGGATTCACGGTGGCATTTTCAAAACGCTGAAGCCGGTGTGCCGCTACGGAAATTCTATGTAAGTGCCTAGCACTCCGAAAGGCTGAAGTTCAGGAAAATCAGAAGGCTGTGTTTTCTCACAATGTGCAAAAAGCTAATGGAGATTAGGAAGAAAGGATAGATCATAGTTTTGTGAGGCCCCTGGGTACAAGCGTTTTTGAGGGTCCCACCCACTACAACAACAAGCCAACAACACTAAAGCAATGTAAATACACCCATCATCCAAAGAATAGCTGCACCCAGGAGGATTGCAGTGCTATTGGGTAGGAAGGGAAAGGTTACCAGGAACAATAAATGAGGATGCATTTAGACAGATATGGGCAATATCAGCATGGCATCAGGCCACCATGTTTGCTAAAGTAACATGCCAGACGTCTCGGCATGGAGCTGCAGAGGTTCTTGATGGTGTCCTGTGATAATCCATCCCATGCAGCTTGAATATCCTCATGTGACAAAACTGTTGATCTTGCTGCTGAGCACAGGGCCTCCACACACGGATTTGTTGGTTGTCTCCACCAATACAAAAGTGTGACTCGTCACTAATGACACATACGATTGCAGTCTTTGGCCACACTGACCTGGTGTTAAGGGCAGTCGTGATGTTAATAGTCTGCGTGCATGTACTGCGGTGTTGTGTAGCCGCTTGCCAATGGTGCTGGTAGTAACAGGATGACTCATGGAGGGTATCACTGCTTAGTGAATGCCCGCAACTGGGGCTGCTGGGTCAGTCAGGTGCAGCGATAAGGCCCTTACGTCACCCCCACAGCCGAGAGTGATTTGAATAATTTGTATGTCTCACAATGTCAAACTGTCCCACCAATTTTCCCTCTTATTGGTTGTTGCCTTCTGGATGCAACTATTTTTGATGAGTGTAATAATAATAATAATAATAATAATAATAATAACGTAGCCGTGTATATCCACCTTGTAATGGCTTGTGTTTTAAGTGCAAGTACTTTTAGATCTCATATCATCTAAAACATATAATAATAATGAGGTGGTTGGTGGTAGGAGAGGTAAGCCAGCAACCTCAAAGCTGTGGCTTCAAATCCCAAGGCTAGGTATTTCTGTATGTGCCCTTGAGCAAGGTAGTCAAACCTGTATGTTGCCCCAGGTGACACTGCCCTACTGTTGAAGCTGTGCACTTCCCAGACTGGCCATAGTCGGGAAAAGGACAACATTCCCATGCAGGACAAACAAAATGCAAAACAAGAATCATGCCTATAGAACCTATATGGAATTGTGTCGGTATATGACTTATAAAGACAAATAATATTTCTTCATTTTTTCCAGTCATTTCTACACATTCACATTACTCCTTCATCTAGTTTTCATGTCTGTGGATTTTCTTGAGTCTTTGAGTCACTCTGGGGCCTGTGGGCTGAGGTCGTCTGAGGCACCCTGGGCACTGGCCCAACTGGCCAATCAATCCCTGGTGGGAGTTATGTTTCAGGCAAGAAAGAGAGAACCGGGTCCCAACTTTTATTACTCACTTTTATCCTTTAACAATAACTCACACGCAGAGTCCGAAAAATTCAAAACTGTTGTTTTTAATGATAGTACAGACACTGGTGCCAATGTTCCGTATCGAAGCGCAGTGACTCCAGCATGCCACTTAGCATCTTGCCATTATAACATGAAACCAAAGCCGTATTAAAACCACAGAGAGCCATAGAAGATCATATGTGGCTTCCAAAAGGCCCAGAGACCAATCTTTCAGGTCAACAGACAAGCTAGCTTCAAGCTAATCTTAGCCAACATTAGCAACCTGGGCTTTTATTATCTCTATTAGCTAGAACCCAGCCAGATTGTTAGGAGGTAGTAAACCAATGATCAACATGATAAATTATATACAAAGTTTGATTTGGATCAATATAATAGGAAAGAAAATTAAAATGAACGCAAACTGGACAGCCCTCTCACCACACAGCAGTCTATGTGACTGTGTGTTGCACTGTATTAGCTATTACACTATGCTAAGTTTCCAGTGGGTTAACATTCCTGAGAAATCTATCTTTATTATACACATACATCAAGTCTTCCATTCCTCTTCTTCTTCTTCTTTAATGCAAGAGTTATCTCAACAAAGCCCACACCAACAATGCACCAGACGACCGGAAAGGGTAAAACCTGAGGTTTCCTTTGCATGAGAAGAGCAGCTGTGGGCCTTTTATAAGCCTTACGATCAACAGAATCATGGCTACCCCTTGTGTGGTGGGCTTCCACTTACTGTAACATGTATCAAACTACACTCGTCCAGACCGGAGCGAAACTACTTCAAACACTGTGCCACCCACAGCCAGCGCAGGTGCTCTGGGCAGAGGCTGGAAGGACATGGGAGTAGCGCAGGGCGGAAAGGCCTTTATTTGCTGATGCAGCCCTTTGTGGAGATAATGCTGTGTTTACACGCCATGGTCTAAATGTATGCTGTATCTGCCGGCTATCCTGAGGGGGAGAGGCTGTAAACACGTGCGTGCGTGCATGCTCGCAGAAACACATGGGAAAGGAGGTCACGATATGGCCAGGTTGCTTTTTGATGTAATATAAAGTCGTGTCGATATCCCTTCCTCTCTCCTCTTCCTTTTACTCAAACCTGCAGAGCGGCCAGATGTTCCGACAGTGCTTCCATATGACAGAGTCCACAGAAAGACCATAATATTCCTCTAATGAGCTTCACATGTGAGCAGCCGTGCCCGTATAATCATCCTCCCGATGATGACCTCCAAGTGATTAAGCAAGATTAAGCAAGGTAAGGGGATGCATTAGGCGCAGCAGGCAAGCTTTATGATTACATAAATAATACAACCGATATGCATCTGTACTATATTCTTACGATCCATTTTCCAGTCAAGCTTTTCTTATATGTGGTGCCCAACAAATCTAATACAGATTTTATGGTATCAGATAAACTGAGAAACTTATATTTCACTGGTTTACACCGCCCTGTTAAACATTCTCCCATGATGTTATATAAGGTCACTAACGTGTTCTCTGAAATCATTTACATTCAGTAGGTATTTAAAATTAGGCCCCAAAAAACAAAACAAAATAAAAATAAATGTTGGCAATTCTTTGTCACTTGTGTATCACAGTTACATTGTATATGTGTGTAGTAGGGCTGTACCCAACTCAGAATTTTGTCAGTTGAATCGGATTTGCCCGTCCTGGCCGACGATTCGACTATTCGTTCATGTACATGTACGTTCCTTCTATTCTCCATGTACATTATCTAGTAATCAGTAAATCAATTTGCATACGTTTCAGATATGATGTCCTCCTTTAGAAAGTCAGCAGAGTCACAGGAGCATATTTTTAAACTAAAAGAGGCGGGGCTTATGATGATCGATCTGAACTGAAGTCTGATTTAATTACAGGATACAGCGCCGGGCAGCAGCGCGTATATGCTGAGCATTAGCGCTTATAGCTTATAGTGTTTTTAATTTCACTTCTAACAGCTTCTTCAGTAGGAGGACTCTTCGTCTTTCATCTCTCATAAATAATGAACTGCTAAATAAAACCAGATTAGTCCATATTTAAATTATTTTAGTTGAAAAGAAGAATGGTAGATCGGAAACCGTTTATTGTATTCCCTGCGCTGAAATAATTATCTCTCATTTATCGGCAGGCAGATTAAATGACTGTACTCATCCTTAAATAAAGATAATCTTAACTGTAGACGAATAAATAAACATATCTGTAATTTAGGTTCTAAAATAATAGAATTATAATAAAACAAACGTCTCCGGTCCGTTTTTCCTTCACCGCAAACAGCCGTTTTGTCTAAAACGAAAGTCAGCTCCCTCGTTTGAAGCTGTGTTTGATGTCTGACTAAATGACGCGCAGAATTAGGTTTCATTTGTTCGGATTCTCTTCTTCTAAAGCTCCTCCAGACTTTTTCTGAGACATCGTTCCACCTGTGTTTCTCAGCTTCACAGCTTTAGCTTCCCTCAACGGTGAACCGCTAGCGCATGTCATCACATGGATTTAATTTTGCACAGCCCAGCTAGAACTTACATATACATTTATTACTCCCCTTTCAATAATTATTAACATGCATTTTTAAATTTTTTAAGTTCTTGTGCATTTTTGTAAGCTTTAGTCTGTTTTACAAGGGAAAAAAACACTTGTCACTGTTGCGAGTCGACTTGAAGGGTCTCCGACTGACGATTCGACACATCGACTAGATGGCAGCCCTAGTGTGTATGGACATATGTGTATGGATACTCCACTTAATACACACACATCATCAAAGGAATAGCTGCACCCAGTAGGAAGTGTGGGATTGCAGTGCTGTTGGGAAGGAAGATAAAGCTTACCAGGAACAATAAATGATGCTACATTTAGACGGATATGGCCAATATTTGTTCAGCTACACATACAGAAGTCTGTCTCTCAACATGCCAGACGTCTCAACATGGAGTTGTAGAGGTTCCTAATGGTGTCCTGTGATAATCCATCCAATACAGCTTAAACATCCTCACACAGTTCTAACACAAAGTCTCTGGTAGAGGTGGAGGTGGAGTGATACCAAGTCGTGATGCGTGACAGCATAAGGTTTTGCTTGTTGCTGACCACGGTGCCTCAACACAGGGATTTATTGCTCGGCTCCACCAAGACAACAGCGGGACTCTCATCAGAGCCAGGCACGACCCCGTTGCAGTCTTGCGACGCTGAGGTGATGTTAAGGTCAGTCGTTATAGCGGGCTGTGTGCATGATGTCCTGCGTCATGATGTATTCCGTTACCGCTTCCTCAGTGACTGCAGTGTTTATATATACACTATTTGCTAATATGTCATAATATGTTCCATCCATTACATACCTCCTAATTTCTCAGTAAGTGTGTACTGTATCTGTCCTGTGTCTCTTGTTCTATTTACAGTCAGTCTTTTGCATATAGTCTATATTGTACTGTATTGCACTGGCCTTGTATTTTTGTTTCACACTGTAGTCCTGGAGGTTGTGTACTTGCATATAGCTGAAATGACAGTAAAGCCTCGTGAACTCGACACAACCAACATATCAACCAATAAAATCTGGCATAACTTTGCACAGACTACATTATACATTTTTTTCCCTTGGCAACATCATAAATAAACTGTCAAACATCGCAAATAAACTGTCACTGCACTTTGACACATGCAGATATGTGTTCACTGTACAGCAGATCAACTTATGTTCACTTAGAAAACCTAACACATGATAACTGTGCATGACGATGCTACTACCTATATGGCTTCTCTGAAAACATGTTTCAAATCTGCAACATAAACATGCTTCCTAATGTACATACATGTGAGTGATTGCAAACCGTAGAAGACAAGTACAATCGTTAATGTAATATACAGGAGGGAGTGCTATGGGGCTGTTTCTAACGAGAGCATCTTGTTTGCATTGAGACATGATCTGGAGCAAAAGCTAACACCACAGAAGAGTACTAAATCAGACTGATGCTCACTGCCAACCATACCATTAACCACCATTAGTAACTCATGTGAAATATGCAGCGTGATGTACATTTCAGACATAACACACATAGAACGGATTTCCATGACATATTCATGGATGTAACATTCAAATTTGCCTCCTTCGCCAGTTCAGTGGAGATTAACATGCTGTTGTAATATCGGTGATTTGTGCACTCCTACTATTTTGCAACAACAGGCATGTCCTTGCAACACATACCGGATGCCCTGCAATGGAGTCAGCAAAATCTTCTCTGAATTACGTGCTTCTCTGTACATATGATCTGTAGCATACTATACTTACTGGTCTGTATCACTCTAACTGGGTCTGCGGGCCAGCGGGCACGGCTTTCAGCCGCCAGCAGGCCATTCCAGGACACTGAGGATAAGGCTCCCTTTAGGCCAGCAGTATATATATTATTATTACTTTAATTAACATTAACATTAATTAACATAAATTAACATTAACTTTAACACTGACTCTATGTAAAGCTGCGATATGGCATGGACGGGTCAAGTTTCTGAACATAGGCGACATAAATGTTTAGCCTGTCTTGCATCAAAGAATTGGGCAGCTGGGCCAGATGTGGTGGACGGCTTCCCTGGCGTTTCTGTGGTTGCTCCAGGTAGCAGTAGGTATTTCGTGGGGCAGTTCAGATATGTGAATGCTCCTGAAAGTTTACCATGCCAATCAGTCACATTTGCTGTCCTGTGAAGGCGAGAACTGCCATCTTATGTTACTATGACATAACGTCAAAGTTATGTTCCTCGTTATGATGATGAGCAAAAGGCAAAACCTGGTTGTCGAGCAACTCAGTGCAGGCGCTGTGGTTCAAACTTACTGTCACCTCAGCCAAAGAACCCATAAAGCCATGAAGCTTCTGAAGACGTCTAATGAAATCCATTAATGTGTTCTGTGTAATATGTGAATAGATTCCTCTCGATTCTTAACTAATCTTACTGATTCATGCACATGTGATTAAACTCTAGTAAAAGAGAGACTAAACATGACCTTTGACCTTAACACTGACCCTGAGTTCATGGTGACTTTAACTGCTTGACTCACTGTACCACCGAACTAATGAATCACCTTAGCCACCCCTTTTTGCAGCTGAATGCAAATGACATGCTTCAGATGTGACTATACTTGTCTTCTACATCTGTGTCATCACTACTCATATCCAAACTGTTACTTCAAGGTTCTAATATTACAAGGAAATGCTGGAGCAGCCGGTTTATACCACACAGTTTCATAAAGCACAACTTACAGCTAACTGCAAAATCTGTGGGGGGTTATCCCATTAATTCAAAATAGGAAAAAATTCAGGAAAAATTGGTTGCAATGCAGAAACTGTGCATCCGGTCAAAATGCTGTATTCAAGCACACTGTTCCCGATCACGCAGAACAAGTGGAACAGAGTCAATATCTTGAAAACTACGGGACCAAGAAGAAGAAGAAGACAAAGAAATCGGCTAAACACGGCCAAAACATTTTCCAATATCCGTATTGTTCACCATCAGTCGAAAAAATCTTCTAGGAAATGACAAAAAGCATACTTTCTTTTCCAGCATGGATAATGGAATGTTTACCATCAGTCAGAAATAATCTAGGACCATCAGTCAAAAATGATCTAGGACCATCAGTCAAAAATGATCTAGGACCATCAGTCAGAAATTATCTAGGACCATCAGTCAAAAATGATCTAGGACCATCAGTCAATAATGATCTAGGACCATCAGTCAATAATGATCTAGGACCATCAGTCAGAAATGATCTAGGACCATCAGTCAGAAATGATCTAGGACCATCAGACAGAAAAGATCTAGGACCCTCAGTCAGAAATGATCTAGGACCATCAGTCAGAAATGATCTAGGACCATCAGTCAAAAATGATCTAGGACCATCAGTCAGAAATGATCTAGGACCATCAGACAGAAATGATCTAGGACCATCAGTCAAAAATTATCTAGGACCATCAGTCAAAAATTATCTAGGACCATCAGTCAGAAATGATTTAGGAAATGCCAAAAGGCACTTTTTTCCCCAATATAGAGACTGGAATGTTCACCATCAGTACGGAAATGATCTAGGAATGTTCACCATCAGTACGGAAATGACCTAGGAATGTTCACCATCAGTACGGAAATGACCTAGGAATGTTCACCATCAGTACGGAAATGATCTAGGAATGTTCACCATCAGTACGGAAATGATCTAGGAATGTTCACCATCAGTACGGAAATGACCTAGGAATGTTCACCATCAGTACGGAAATGACCTAGGAATGTTCACCATCAGTACGGAAATGACCTACGTTTTTCATTGACGTACTTCACCTAAAACAAAGCTGGACGAGGTAGGCAATGAATGCTCAAACTACATTTTAAATATTTCCCTGTTATGATCAGACCTTTCTTCGATATGCGTCACTAATGTACCATTTAACAATATGCACTGATTTAGTGTTAGACCCCCCGGAAACAGCGCGCAGAACTGATGGAGCAGAATCTTTACCCATTTAATCAGCTTCCGTCCCAACAACCTGATGCTATCCCCCAGCTATAGTCTTTCCAACCAATTTGACTCTTGTTTGTGAACTTCCACTCTGACATTTTATTTTGATCCTCAGGCCCAGCCCAACCTATAATTTGGCCGCCTAAACAGCAGCATAATTGTTTATCGGAGCGACAGGCTTAGCTGGTCTTTTCAGCGCTTCATCGCCTGTTGCATTAGAGATCCCCAAACCTCCAATTATCTGTCGTTTTTGCCTCTTTTTACCCCTCGCACTCTAAATAAATGTGACGCTAATGTCAGGGGCATCTTAACTCAACTTTGGGCTCCGCCATTCTTGAAGACTTGTGAAGTTTTCTGAGAAATCTTGCTTACAGGCTTAATAACATTTCATAACACGATCCTATTAAAGGGGAGCATCACTGATTTATTTTTTTTATTTCTTCAAAAAATGATACACAATTCTACTGCTGTGGTCAAGCTCTTCAGGGAGGTTTCACGCGAGGCACTGTAGAGACACTTACAACATACATTTGCTGGTGATGTGGAGATCTCTACTATGTCTGCAATGCAAATATGCCATCTAAATGGACCAGTGAGCATTTTATACAAATGATGGATAAAGTGCATCTTGTCCAGAATGATGGAACCACAGCATTCACAGCAACATACAAGAGAGAACACATTAGGCATCAAACAGACACCATCATTATCAACAATATGGACTGTCTATCTCGGTCCTATCTATGTTCCATGTCGTTCTTCATAATCCAGCGCTGCAAGTTTCCTTAATGTTCAAAAGGATAATAATAACAGCAGCGTTTTATGTTTCTGCACTGAAAAATGGAACAACTCATCAGTTGAGATTAGACAGGCAAATTTAAAAAAGCTATATAGATATAATATTACAAACTTTGATTTTACTAGTTTTACTTGCTTTCAGAATTATTCCCATCTTTATGCTTTATTGGTTTTTATTTATATATTTTTGTATATTTTATAGCTATAAACTTTTGAATTATTATTTTAATTGTATTTTATTTAAATGTTTATGTTGATTTTACTTTACTTTTTATTTTAATTTTACATGATAAATTTAGTTTGTATTTTTATTGCTAATATATTAAAATTCGTATTTTTATTTTAATTTACTTTTACATTTTTTTGGGGGTGGGGCTGAATGCGCAAACTGTTTATACTGTGTTGTATTTTGTGCACACTGTCTCTATTCTTTTAAAGCACTCTGTGAAGCACATAGAGCTGCACTTACGTATGGAAGGTGCAATACAAACAAAGATTATTATCATTATTATTATGCATCATTGACATAATACATTTTGGCACGATTAACAGTACGCTTGTCTAAACTTTATGTGGGCATCGTATAACTGGAAGTTTCATTAAAAAAGAGTTCTGTTTATTTGGTTTTAGTGCAATCCAGCAAGCGAATGAGCGCTGAATAAATATCACTCTACCCAGGGTTACGACCCACTTATGCTTGTTTAATGTGATCTTATGGAATGTTAATACCTATAGCACAGCTGGCAATGGCGCTCAAATGACAACAGTACTGATAAATGTATTTGTCCTTACTTGGACCAGTAACCTCTCCGCCATTTAGGCCCTGTTATGCTTATTGTCAATGTTCATAATTTTAGTTATGTGATCTAATAGTAGAGATTTACCAGCTACAACATTATTCTCATACTGTACACATATTCAGACTCTCTGTCAGAAAGGCCCTGTAAGAGCTCCTGTGTCTTTAAGCCCCGCCTCCCAGAGCCCAGTGAGCTCTGATTGGTCAGCTCGCCCACTTTGCTCAGACTGATCAACAACCAGTGTAGCATCCTGCTACAAGTCCCTGCCCCCCGCTACTGCGATGGCTGCTCTTACAGTGGTGTCGGCCCTGCTGTACGTGGTGTCTGAAGCAGCTGAGGAAAGTGGTTTCTGCGGGAGTACGTTCCTCCCCCTGGTGTGTACTTTGGGCTTTATAACTAAGACATGCGCATGCACAAAAAGCTACATAACACACAAAAGGAAAGAGAGAACATGGCAAAGCATCGTCATGTTTAATGTATTAACACCCTTCACAAACAGTCTCAGGCTTAAACTGCACTCATGACCTTTCGTGTAATGGTGTTACGTGAGGCTCATAAAGGCATTAAGACCTTTGGATATATGGTTCCTACCACCATCACTGTGAACAGTTCTGACTGGTGTTACTGGTACAGAGCATTAAAACAGGAATGTTTAAACAATGGGTGGAATAGCCCTTTAATACAGACAGCAGGGTTTATATGCAGTGCACCTTCACAGATCCTGGTCCTCCGTGTCCTGTTCACATTTAGCCACGATAAGCTAACAATCGAAGTGGACACAGCCCATAAAGTTGACCACACGAGAAACCTACTGCGGTCACAGGTCTCTCTTTTTCTTTCTTTTGAAGAGGCGTGGGTGGAGCTTGGCAAAGACAGAGCCTGCTGTTCAGGGCGAGAGTGCAGCAAGGTGAAACACCAATCTCTGCAGAGGGAACCTGCAATTACTTTATAGCTCTTAAGATTCCTGAGCTCTTAGTAAGTGTTTACTGTTGCGGGGCACGATCAGCCTGCAAATTACAACTACTGGCTCCGGCATCAAATGCTGCCCAGTCACGCACAGGGCAGGGAAGAGTCTGTGCCCCCTGCTCTGAACTCAACTGGGCACGATATGTTGCGTCACACGGGACTCCACAGAAACAAATCAGAAAAAGCCAAGAAAGCCAAAGAAAACTTTTCAAACTAAAAGAAAAAAAAAAACTAAGCGTCACACCGGCTTTGATGACGCAGTCTTGCTGGTGTGTCTTTCCTGGCATTGATGCTTATTAGGTGATGATCATCAGTCCCATGACTCATCAAATCACTGACAGCTAGGCACATTTCAGGAAGCCATACAATACTGCAGAAATGCGGATACGCTGGAGACGAAAAACAAAAAGTCATTTGAGCCCAGACGTGACCATATCACGCACAGAAAGTCTCTCAGGGCAACAAAGAACCCCCCTCTGGTGCAAACCGTTTGTCTAATGATAAAGTTTACTTCTGACATACACAGACGTGGGATGAGACCAGCTCGGGCATAGAGCAGCACCAGTTGCAGTGGCTGACTCTTGGGCATCTAATTATATCCTTAATGGTGACCTAATGAAGGGGGGTTGGAGTCACAGCCAATGATGTCATGATCACAGTCCTCTAAACAACACTCCTGTCAGATCCAGTTGTCCATGTTTGCACAGCTTTGGAGGAGGGTGTGTGCACATGCATGACTGTTTGCTTGAATGTGTGCACTTCGCGGGCCGATGAGATTATGAGCGTTCCTGAAGAACACCAGGGCTAATCTGTCATCAAATGACTCAGCAAACCGTGTTGGGCCAACAGTCCTCCAAAAAGCGCCAGGAACAGGAACGCTCTGGGAATTTTGTGCACCAATCGTACAAAGGATACTCCAAGGGCAAATCTCTAGAATATTGTACAAAAGAGCTCAAGCTTGCATTTCAACGGTTCCAGTCAAAATAGAAAAATTAAATACTAGTTATTTATATTTCAGGATAGAAGAATGCACTGAAAGGGGGTTTAACAGCAAACTACACAGAAGCTTTAACAACAACTGATCAAGGGTCACTTTCTGGAGTGCTTATTGCAGTCAACCATAATCTATATCACCGCTTTAATTTATTCAACAGCTTTGCCTGTACTCCCCCCGCCCCCACACAGAGGGATCTACATGGACCCAGATCTTCAAAGTTCAGTTGGTTGGTTTCAGCTTCCCATGGTTCAAGTGATCTCAAACACATGCAGTGATGTTGAGGTCTGGACTCTGGGGTGGTCAGTCCATTGTTCTGAGAACACCAACAGCTTCTTTGTTTGATCTGTAAAGGTTTGGCTTTTTGGGCCATCTCCTTTTCTCAGTAAGGGCTCAAAGACCCCCAGCGCTCAAAGTGGAAGGACGGAAATAAACACCTAAAATAAACACTTTTATGTAATATCTGACGATCCAGTTTCTCAAAGACTTCAGCACTGTTTAAGATTTAATTGCGGTTTACCCAAAGGGACGGTCTACAAGGTACTGCATGTAGTTAGAAGTCCTATTTTCGTTTCATCAGTTTTGGAACTCCAGTTTTAGTAATAAGTCTTATGTAAGAGGATTATTTCTATCTAATATCCTCAGAAATGTCTCCTGATGAACAAACTTCGACTGGAAACAAATGAATAAAGGTCTCTGACCTTTAAACAGTACTGCATGCAGCACACTTCTTCGGGGAAAGCGATTGATTTTTCAAAAGTAAACACTTTTGGAGCAGAATTCTGCATCTTTAATGTCTTGTATGCCGTCCACCAAAAGTCTAACAACATCTATATCTCATATGCAGACTTTAAAAGCACCGAAGAGTATCAAAACTAATGATTGCTTTCATGTAGTATTATGGAATGTTAATATCACTAGCAGAGCCAGTAGCGATAAATTGATAAATGTATTTTTCCCTACTTGGAGTTATAACACTCTGCTTGTAACCTCTCCACTATTTAAGAGGAACTGTTATGCTCATTTTCCATGCTCAGAATTTTATTTTTGGGGGTCTAATAGAATAAATGTACATGCTTTTACACAATACAAACACACAGACACACACATTCACCTCTCTGTTAGAGCTCCTGTGTCTTTAAGCCCCACCTCACAGAGCCCAATGTGCCCTGATAGGTCAGCTAGGCCACTTTGCAGCATCCTGCCCCACCCTGTTCTTACAATTGAGTCTGCCAAGAGTCTACAACATTCATCTCTCCATATACACCCTTTAAAAGCACCAGAGTATTAAAACATTTGATGGTTACTGAAAGTAATTTGTACGGTGGCTGCTTCCAGACTTAAGCTCTAAATACATTCTGTTACCAGACAGGTGTCAATGAGTTGTACATCAGACTATTCGCAGTAATTAACGTTATACAGGCTGAGAATATGGCGTGAGAACAGGAGTAAGAGTTATTTGGTAGCATATCAGTTTCTCAAGTCAGCTTCTGAGGTCAGCTCCTTGTGACAGCCTCGCATATCAGCCTACAAATCTCAGTTATACTCCAATGTACACTCCACTGCAAATACTATGAGCTGGTGCAACAGAGCTTCACGGAGAAACATGATAGTCTATGGATGATCGGCCAGGGTTCAGTCAAGCAAGTTAACTTCACACTGATGACCGTGTCTCCCTGGGCTCTAACAGGCCTTCCCGGTCTGAAGTCCATCTATGATTGAGCTGAACCATTCCTAGAGGGGGATTAGAAGAGTTACATTAAACCTTCCCCACAATTCAGCTATTAGCTAGCTGTAAGTATGCTGCCATGCTAGTGTTAACAACCTTAAGGGTGACATATGGGAGAAGGTTTAGACCTCAAACATCATACTTCATTAAGGCAATCCTGTATGTTATGTTCAGACGTATTGCTGGGATACAAAGTGCAATCAATCCCACCTATCCTTTCAGTCACGGCAAGAACTCGGTGTACTCCCGAAATAGAACATCGTGCAGTAAACAGGATGTGGTACTGGACGAGAACGGTAAGATAGGTGCTGGTGAATGGAAGCATACCCTGGGAAACATGCTGCCGTCTCCGACTTTGTCTGACTCTGCCTAATTTTGGCACAAACATGAAGTAGGAAATATGAGACCATACTCAGAACAGCAGATCCTTGGGATAAAGCCACAGAAAAGCATAAATGTCAATAAGCCTCCAACATGACCACTTCAGGATGAAGCGAGACAGTATGTTAAAGCTGCTTCACACAAATAAACAAGCAGCGCAAACCCCAGCATGACTGCTGGCGGCAAGCTGAACAGCCCCTGCACACGGCGCTGTTTAAGTGGCTTTATGTCACTCTCCTTTCTCCTAATCTGAGCTTTGCTGGATTGGGTGAACCAGTCTGGGGTGTTTTCCTTTTTGTTTTTTTTTCCCCCCCAGAGGAGATGTCAAGTGCTGAGATTGATAAGTCTCTGAAGCGGTGCAGGATCTTTCCTCAGCCCATCACTGACAGCGTGCGAGCTTTGCCTGTTTAACATGATCTTTAGGGAGAGAGAGTGTTCAAAAGCTGAAGAGAGAAAGCGAGAGGAGGAGAGACGAGAAACGTGCATGAGTATGCGAGTAAGCGGGTGTGTTTGCTGTTAAGTCCTTGTTTGTTTACTTTAACTCCATGTCAGTCAGATCCATCAACAGCACTCCCAAGACATTATCGTTCGACTTAATACACAGTCATCTAAAAAAACTCCAAGCCTGTATTTACAACACTAATGCCACTCAACAGCCCCCATCAAGCTTCAGATGGAGGAATAAGCACATGTTGATCCAAAAGAATGGATGCGTTCACAATTACACACCAAGCTTTTTGGAAATTTGCGGGTTCAAACGGGCATAGGGAATTGCTCATGTAAAATATAGACATGGCCAATGGCAAACAGTTTGGAGACACAGTCAAGCCTCGAGGGCAAAGCTTCAATTTACCCCCAGAAAGTACATGGTGACTATTCCCACCTGCCATTAACCTGATCCTATCATATCAGCGTCCAAAGAAAAACATACATCTCCAGAATAGTAACACTCACTCTCACTCACTCACTCACTCATCTTCTAAACCACTTCATCCTTCTTCTGGTGCCTATCCCAGTGTTCAGTGGGTGGAAGGCTGGAAACATCCTGGACAGGCCACCAATCCATCACAGGGCAGGCACTCAGACATACACACTCACATCTAGGGGCAATTTAGCAACTCTAATTCCCCTGACTGCACGTCTATGAACAGTGGGAGGAAACCAGGGCACCCGGAGGAAACCCACACGGACGCCCTGAACCCAGGCTGTTCTTGTTGTGAGGCAACAGCACTACCCACTGTGCCATCATGCCACCTCAAAATAATAACCGTCAACGCCAAAAGATCTTAAAGAGTCTCCAACAAGTCAATGCCATCCATCCTTTACTCAAGCTCACAGGACACTGCTTTAAAAACCACGTAACTGTCCAAACACATGTGCCAGGAATTACAGGGACCTATTAGGTAGTTAGGTTAGATAGAGTACAACACCGGTAGTGGAACTCTGGTACCTAATGATGAGGGATGGGTGCAAGAATGGAAAAAGTGGTATAGGTGCAACCAATGGGGTACCAGTGGTATTGGTACTGGTATTAAAAACATTTCACTCAGCACTGACATATCTGCTAACCAACTTTAGTACTAGCTGGGCCTGATCAGGTTTCAACGAAGTGGATACTGGTTGGGTTTGGGCTTCAGTCTCATGTAGGTTAAGACCGTTTTTAGAAATCACAATTGGAAAAAGTGAAATTTTTTCATTTTAAGAGCTGTTATCATTTGTATTATCAACTCCTGCACCAACAGTGGTGTCAGTTTAGCCCAATTTAAAGGTCAGAGATACCTGGGGAATGCTGCATGGTAGAGCGTGGCTTTTCTGGCCAAGAGGGTAGCATCCTGCCATTCCAACGAGGGCTCCAGTACGACTGTGTAAACAGAGCTAGCCAGACTGTTCGGCGTCCACTGATGCCTTGGCTTGACCAGTCAAAAGCTGTGTTCCTGACCTGTCCGGCTGTACGTGTGGCAGCACTGATCGTAAACACGGTGAGCAGTTGAATAATATGATACTCAACCTAATCTTACACTATTAGGACAGCAGTCCAAAATAATAGTGCTAATGAATCAGCAGTGATTGATATCCGGAAGAAGGGCAGCCTTTGGAGGCGTGAGCAAAGGCGTGGCCCAACTAATGTTTGTTAAATTAGGAAGGACTGCTTTTGAAAGCAGTCAAAACAAATCAAAGACTTTTAATGTGTGTTGGTTAGCAGATTCATTTGCCTCCCTGATTGCCATGACTCAGGTGTAGACACAGTTCTATAGGAGTACAGGGTATATCTGTTACAGGTAGATAAGTCTTCCAGTCTAAATTGAATACCCACAGATGCACTGCTAACACGGTGAATAAATTGACGGAGCTGTCAAAGGTGAATTGAATCAAAGCGCTAAGGTTTCACAAGACATGAGGGTCAAGCACAGGAAGCTACGGGAGCATGTAAAATGCATGCGGGCAGCGTGCCTGGGGGCAAGGCACCTCTTTACCCTGCGTTTGTGCATGGCGAGAGAAAAAAGAACGCTGCGAGAACTGCTAGAGGGGGCTTGTGTTTTAGCTCTTCATCCGCAAACATTAGCATAAAGAATGAATACATAATAAGTGGAGACCTAGGATTTAAGAATACCAGGGCTTAAAATAGAGCCGTGTTTTCCCAAACTCTCCCTTCGAGGCTGTTCTGAGTGTTCTGTGTACCTAACCTGGTGTGAAAGCAGAAGCAGAAGAAAGTGATGTGATTTATTTGATAGAGAACGTCTATTCACAATAAACTATTTTCTTGAAATATTAACATGGTGTTATTAGCTAATTCTTTATTTTCTTCTACATTAAAACTAAACTAACAAAAAAAAACTAAACTAATTTAAATGATGACTCATTTACATTTAAATTTACGGTACTAAGCTGCCGCTCTTATCCAGAGCGACTTACAGGGTTAATCATATTACAGGTAGGCCAATGTAGTGTTAGGAGTCTTGCCCACGGACTCTTATTGGTGTAGCACAGCATAGTCACCCAGCCCGGGATTCGAACCCCAGTCTCCCACGTGTGGTGGTGGCTACTTGGCGGGTAGTGGTGTTATCGCTGAGCTACACCAACGACTCCTGTCCCATAATAACTTAAATTATGCTCAAAATATTGACCTAGCATCTTAACATAATGACTTATTTTCTCAAAAAAAATCTATAAAATTTTTAAAAACTTTAATTAATGACTTGGTGTCATTTGTTCGTAATTCAATATTTAGAGAAAATCCGCAGTTATTTTGAGATACTAGACAATAGTTCAACATGTCAATGGTTTGAGATACTAAGTCAATATTTCAATATGTTACTGTTTAATATTCGGAGAAAATAATTTCTCATCTAATCTCATATTTTGTGATGCTGGGTCAATATTTTTATAAATTACTTCTTAAAGACAGTAGGTAAATATGTATAAGTAACTAAACTGAGCAGGTTTACTTAAAAATCACTGCTTTGAGATACTAAGTTAATATTAGGAAAATAATAAGCAAAACTATTTAAAAACATATTTTGCAAACAAAAATATTTTAATAAGTTATGTTTATGGTGCTAAGTTAACATATTGAAAAAATAAGTAATAATTTTGAAACTAGTTCAATATTTTAATAGTTAGTATTTAGAAAATATGACTTGAGCAAGCTTTACTAAGTCAATATTTGGAAAAGTAACTGTTTTGAGACTCCAAGTTCATATTAAGAGAACAATAAGTAAATATTACTAGCATAAAAAAAATAAATAATTAGAATTATAAATACATAATATATAATTTTAAGATACTAGGCCAATATTTTAATAAAATAAATTACTTTTTTAGAGATACTAAGCTAATATTTAGAGAATATACGTAAGTATTTTGAGTATGTCTTACTGGGTCGTTATTCAGGAAAGTTGCGGTTTTAAAATACCATGTCCATGTTCAAATCAATATTTCGAGAAAATAAGTGATGATTACAAGCATAGGATAATAAATGCTGGGGTACATTTACATTTATGGCATTTAGCTGAGGCTCTTATTCAGAGCGACTTACAAGGTTAATGATTACAGGTAGGCCAGTGTAGTGTTAGGAGTCTTGCCCAAGGACTCATATTGGTGTAGCACAGCATAGTCACCCAGACCGGGATTCGAACCCCAGTCTCCCACACGTAGAGGTGGCACCCTGAGTAGTGGTGTTACCCACTGAGCTACACCAATCACTTCGTACATTTGGGTTACCTGCACTAGCTTCATAGCTTCAGTGTTAAAACAAAAGAGGAAAGGCAGACTTATGTGTCCTTGCTGATCGATTACATCTGTGGACAGGTGGAATTATGTAGATTTGATTTTTGCCGAGTTATTCCTGTAAGACGCTAAAGACCAAACTGGACATGAAAGGATCCTGTAACCTGTATATAACCGGCGTCAATTCTGCATTAGAGCAGAGAGCGCTCTTGTTAAGCTGTGCCAAGGACACACTTATTAACGTCATCCCGTGCCCATACCTAGAAATATTTATGGCCTAATTCCATATTAGAGCTAATTCTTAACGCTGCAGGGAGACTCTCAGCATCTCCAGCACTGGCATTAAACCATTCCTTAAACCTCAACCCCTCAATCCCTCTTTTAATAGCCCCCCTCTCTGTCTCTCTCTCACGCACACACTCTCTTCTCTCCTTCTCTCTCTAGTGGGCATGTCAATGCTTATTCTAGTTTAAAATCAAACCGTCCCCTCGGCTGCCTAAATGGAAGCCAATGACACTGTTTATTAACTCCTACCCTACGGACCCGAAAGAATTTGATCTTCTACACTGCTCATTTGCCATGCTTTCATTTAAAACCCCTGTCTTTCTTTGATTCACTGTATTTGGAACAGTAATCAAGATTTTAATTGGCACAGACAGCTCGAAATGAACTGTAGCATTCAAGCTGCTTGATGACAGGGTATCTACCTCTCTCCTAACCCTCTGGTTACTGATAAAACAAGAATGGGATAAATAAAAAAAAAAGCACTCGACCTCAGCATTCCTCAAACAGGCCTTAAGTCAACTCTGGAGGAAGAAACAATAAACAATAACAGCAAATAAGACAATAAACAATAAATGGACAGAAATGGACACAAATAAAGCAGACGGCATAAAGAGCTGAATACGCTTCAGCAAAAAAACCAAAACAGGCTATGGTAGAGAGGCTAAGGCAGAGCCCTGAGGGCCCACTTCACCCCAGACCCCCTCTGTTGATTCCAGCCTGTGGAGTTTGAATGCATTTAAATCAAGGGGAGAAATAATTTGGAAAATAATTAGAGTAATACTAATTAGGCCTTTGTGCTCTGGTCCGTTATTTAAGTTGAAAGGGCAGGAGGAAGGAAGGCCAGGGGTCGCCGAAGGCTAAGCAGCTGCCCCAGGGCAGGACATTACTGCTGGCTGGGGATGGCCACTACAAAAATGGACTTCCAAATGCACATTACACAAGCATGCTGCTAAAATAAAGCAGAGCTACAGTTTAGGCATGGCCTTTCTTTTACCAGTGTGAGTGCACTTGGTACTGTTCCATTATAAGCTAACTTGACAAAAAAAATGAGGCACTTTGCATTTTTAAGATGCAGATGGAGCTGTACAAGGATGATGGAGCTATAGATCCCTGTGGGGTGGGAGTGACGGGATTCACAGATTGAGAAGAGGTGCTACAGTGCAGGGAATGTCTCATTCCATGTGTGGAAAATGGCTCCAGAGCAGATGTTAATGATTGGCTAAAAGGAGTGACTGCATTTGGGCGTGCCCAAAGACCATAGTGTGAAGGAAGTAGCTGAAACTACATGTGTATGGAAGTGTACGGTCATACGGGTCTACCAGGAGTGGCTAAAGTGGCTCATCCCAGTCTACAGGAATCTCTCCTCAGAGGGAGGCATCCACCAAATCTGGCTCACTTACCAAGTTTTTGATGCTAGAATGGCTGAACACTGATGTGGCCTACATTCAGAAACTTGGGCAATCCATGCCAAATCCATTCACAGCTGGGTTTTTTTTTGTGCATGTAGAATTTACATTCACGCTATTAGGTCGGTTCCAGTTACAGGCGACTCATTTCCAGTCCAGTCAAATTATAATATATGTATCTTTGATCCCACTTGAGTTGTTTGTTGGGTTAAAGGTCCAGAGACCCAAAATCTGAATGTATCTTCCAAAAAAACGAATACTGTCCCTCTGGGCCACAATATACACGTATTGTACACCAAGGTATGTCTCAGGAATACCCTCCCAAAGTCTATTAATGTCTGCTGCACTGCATCATATTTCTCTCCTCCCCATGTAAACTGGGTCTAAATCTTGGGTAATGCTTCAGTAAGCATTTCCTAGCCAATCACAAAGCCATCTCTTGCCTTGCCCACACAATGGAACCCAACAGAAAATGTAATTATGTCCACAGGGGCAAAGAAGAAAAGATGTAAATAAGGGCATTTAGATATTAGGACTGTGATTACTCACACCATCCAATCTTAATATGTAACTTAATATGTAGATTTATTATTCAGTTATTAATCTTAAAGAGGACCTATAGTGCTTTTCTGTTTTTTTCATACAGTGTGTTACGTAGCTGTTTGTGCATGTAATCGCTCTGCAAAGTTATAAAACCTAAAGTACATGCCAGAGGGAGAAACTCTCTCCCACAGAAACCGCTTTCTCAGCTGCCCAAAACGCCTCGTTGGAGTTCCAGTCTAAAATTATAAAGCATACCTTACTCTCACCGTTCCATACAGTCCACAGATGGAAATTAGGCTGTGAAACTTTCAATGCATGTCTTTGAATTCTCCTATAAGGTTTTGGAGATACGAGGCTTTGTTCCCTCACTGACAATATAATATGCCTATTAAGCTTACAGCGGTTTAGCCCCGTTCATTCACACTGAAGTTATGGAGAGTTTCATTCCAGGCTACTTTTCTGAATGAGGCACATCACTGGGCAGCCAAACCGCGGTATCTTAAAGGAACAGCAACATAAACCCAGACCAAGGTCATGACTGGACCCCCACGGAAAGCATATGGCCCCTTTAAAGCTTGCCTTCCAGTAATTACTTTTAATCACTCTCTAACTACCATGAGGAACGGTGAAGAATGTGGCTCTGTGTCTGGACACGCTGACCCTCCTAAGGGACCCATTAAGGGGTTAAGCCGGTTTGCAGTAGTGAAGGTTGCATGTTCACCTGCCGTACAGCAGGCTTGACTTGTCTGAAGAGATCAGTAGCAGGGGTGGTCTCCCTGGGGGCAGGCGGCACGATCGTCCTGCCTGCCCTTTGAGCCGGGACACAGGCCTGTGCTAGCGGCTCATGATGCTCCACTGGAGAGCGAGCGATTAAGCTGCTCACGAGCTCCGCGACTCTGTTCGGCTCTCTGATCTCTGCGGAGCCACGAGAGATGACATTTAGAAGCAAGTGGGTTCTCCACACTACACTGAACCATGACAGCATGGAGGAGCATTTAGAGGAGTCTACTACTCGCTAGGTATGCATGCGCGCTGAACTGTTACCCTCACATGATCATGCTGGATTGCATATGCTAGGGGGTCAGGACAGCAACATTTGGGAAACGGGAGAGGAAATGATCTACATGCAATTTCAGCAGAATCATTTACTTCCCACATTCATAATTCAGCCTCCATGATGACTTTGGGTGATTCCATGGTAAATCACATGTATGATTACCTTCTGATGCCTTGGTTAGACACGATGCAAAATGTTTATTAAAAAACAAACAAACAAAAACAACAAGAAAACGGGGCATATTTATTTATAACTAAATTATTATTATTATTATTATCATTATTATTATTATTATTATTATCATTAATATTTAAGACCATGAGTATATGACATATTCAGTACATAGGACCATGGCATTTAACACACAGTATTAGGGTTGCACTGGCTCAAGTTCTCCCACATTCTGAGTGGTGGTTGACAAAACCATGTCAGACTTGATCTGACTTTTTCAGTGCTGTAAATAATAGCGTGTAAAAATGAAAAGTGCAAAAATATTTACAGTGTTTAAACAGTAAAGAGAAAACATATATACATATCTACATATACTTGGATTGTTTTTCCAGTATCAGAGTAAGCCTATGCCACACAGCACGAGGAGCTTAGTGTTGTATGTGTAAGGAAGAGCTTGAACATTATCGCAATTCAACAAAGTGCAATTTTCAAATCACAAGAGCCCAGTGGTGGACAAAGTGCACAAACAAAGCAGTTGTTATAGTAGAGATTACCAGGGTAAAATACTCCTCCTGTAAAAGCAGAGGTTCCTCCCTTTAGAACTGGAGTAAAAGTACCTGTTAGAGTAAGTAAAGTAAAGTAAGAGTATGTACCTTCAGATGTACTTAAGTATGGAGAGTAACAGTACTAAAGTATGTACCTTCAGATGTACTTAAGTATGGAGAGTACCAGTACTAAAGTATGTACCTTCAGATGTACTTAAGTATGGAGAATAACAGTACTAAAGTATGTCCCTTCAGATGTACTTAAGTATGGAGAGTACCAGTACTAAAGTATGTACCTTCAGATGTACTTAAGTATGGAGAGTACCAGTACTGGTATTACCAGTTACCTTCTGTACTTAAGTATGGAGAGTAACAGTACTAAAGTATGTACCTTCAGATGTACTTGAAGTATGGAGAGTAACAGGGGCATGGTTTATTATGGAGAGCTCTAAAGTGTACTATTACTAAAGTATGTACCTTCAGTGTACTTAAGTATGAAGTAACAGTACTAAAGTCTTTTACCTTCAGATGTACTGACTCTAAAGTATGTACCTAGATTACTTAAGTATGAAGAGTGGAAAGTAGATGTACTCTTAAAGTTATCAGTATGAAGAGTCTCAGACTGACCTAGTCTTTAATAGAAGCTCATTCATTAGTCTGACCCTGACGTCTATTCAAATGACCATAAGCACAGAACACTAAAGGAGAACATGTTCCATTAGCTAGAACCAAGCTCTGCCCAACAGGTCAACACAAGCTTAAAACAAAGTGACCGCTGAACCCTGATTGGTGGGCTCGCTTCACGCTTCTTTCGTTTGGACATTATGTTGGACGTTATGTTTTTATGCTCACATAAGCCTCAAGAAAAGACAGACTTGAGGTAAAGTAAACAGACTCGCAGAATGGAAACACTTCAGTACAGATACACCAACACACTGCAACTTCACTGCCGCAAGATATACCATTTTAATAATGCTATATTATCTATGACATTGAAACATGCTTATGAACTAGCAACAGAAGAGACAGACCAATTAAAAACAGCCAAGTCACAATTCAAATCACAGTTAAAATATGGATCAAAAATCAACCAGTTGCTATTTTTTCCAATTTCAGCCCAAGTGCAAAACCAGGACTGAAGTTTCTGATCCTGGGCGCAAGCAAAAGTTCCACATATCAGCTTTAAGGCTGTAATCGATAATTACTGGTAGATAGATAACCATTCCCAGTCCCATTCCTTACATCCCTAGTACGATGTCTGGAAGATGAGAGGTGTAACAGTCCTCTGTGTAGGAGGGCATCTCGCTTGCAGGGTCTTTTGTCCTCCCAGAAAAAGAAAGTGCTGATGCCTGATATCATCACTACTATAACACACACACCATTGTCATCCCGCCTTCCCCTCTGTTCCCTCTCTCTGCCATTTGACTAGTGCACGCTGGCCTCTTCTGACAGGCAGGCCGCACCCCAGGGGCCAGGAGCAGATTCAGGAAGGTAAACATGTCCAGCCCAGTGAGCTAAAACCAGCAAGACGGCACACTGCAGGCAATGGTCTCAGTGCACCACACCATTCCCTCCGAGCCTGACCGCGACCTCGCTCTGCTACTGCACAGGCCAAAGGACATGCGCGCACATGAGCGCGTTCAAGCAAACCTGAGCACTCAACTCAAAAGCAAAAGGCTGGACTATCTGCACACTCATCATAACAGCAGTCGATAGCAGGCTTTCAGTTTCAGCTGTAAAGGTCTGAAACTGGAAGGGACCTCCACTGTGATTCACCCTGGCCTCAGGCAGCACAGAGGTCTCATATTTAACCTTCTGGCTTCCATCACCTGTTTAGGGGAAGGCCCAGCAAAATGTGTCACACTCTACTATGGCTGACTCATTTTGGGAAGAGAGCGGAGCTGCATGCATTTCCTGTTTCCTCGTGCACTTAGACGGTACATAATCTTCTTTATCATCACAAGAACAAATCTGTGGCATTTACTTCCTGTTTCCTTGCTGCTCAGGCATCGCTGGCTGTGGCTGCACTGTGCTGAAAACCTGATATTAATAATAGTAAAAGTAAAAGTAAAATGAAGGGCTGTGCTGATGATTGAAGAATCTGAAGACTACTGAGGCAGCAGTATTCTTAACTAGCAGGCACAACCAAATGTACAACCGGTACAGGTCAGACATCAAAACGGATTTTCCAATTCATCTCTGCGACACAAAGCACAACAATTTCCAGAACATGGTCACGGGCATGCTCGCACTGCCCCGGGGTACATGCTAAAGGGTTCCTGGCGTTTGTTTCCTGAGCCCTCATTAGCGGGGTGTAAGAAAAGATTGATACACTTGAGTATCACTATGCTATGTGGTATGATGCTGTATAGATTCTCCAAAACAGCACCGATTTCAAATTTACAGTATATGTGCACAGATTTGTGGCAGATGGTGCTTCATGTTGTACTGGGTTCTGCTGAAACCTATAGACTTATACCATTTTAGCCAAAATGTTTAGTGTTTTGAAATTGCAATTAGGTAATATACTGAATCCTAATCCCTGTACTATTATATGTAATGTGTATAATATATAATGCTCGTGTCCATATACAGCCTTCACCCTTATAAATAATAAAATGTACCTTCTAAAATCATAGGGGATCTTTCCCGGCTCAGCCATGGTCCTAAGTGTTCCATCTACACTTACTGAAAACTAGGTTTCAGTGCTTTGTGTGAAATATGGGTTCGTCTTAGTTGCTAATATCTAATAACTGTGTTACTTTGTCCATTTCTTGGCACGACCCTTAGTGATTTGAAACTTTGGTCTATATTTTTACCAATTAGCCCATTACAGTCAACTCCTGGCACCACCTCAGTCAAATACAGGCACACTTCATGATAACCTGCTACAATTAACATACAAAAAGAACCGCACCTGCAATGAGTGATATTCTGAGCTTAAAAAAATAATAAACCTCATACGTTTACTTTCAGAAAGACTTCTGGAACAAATTTAGTAACACATATTATCATAAGATTGAAGTTTCCAAAAAAACAGATATCCCAGATTTTGGCACCACAGTTTTTATTCTTTGGGTTCCCCTGGTGAGAATGACAGCACTTAGCCTCCTTCTGTAATTTTGAACAAGGTTGGAGCACACCTGTGGAGGGATCCTGGACCACTCTTCCAAGCAGAATCATTTCCAACCCATTGAGATTCCTGGGTTTACTCTTGTGAGCTTCCCTCTTCAGTCAAGACCAGACATTTTCAATTGGGTTCAAGTCTGGATACTGAGAAGGCCACTGCAAAGCCTTGATCTTGTGTTTCTACAACCATGCTGATTTTTTCATGTGCTTCGGGATCATTGACCCGAGCACGCTCCAGTTTCAGCCTTCTGGCAGAGACGGCCATATTTTGAGCTGGTATTGAATGGAATTCATTATCCCACTGACCTTAACAGGAGCCTGGTCTGCTGGCAGCCGTACAGCCCAAAGCATCAAAGCAACACCACCATACTTTACAGTGAGTCTGAGCTGCCGGTCTTCATGCTCTGTCCCCCTTTTGTGTTTTCGCCAAACACAGTGATGGCCAGAGAGCTCCGTTTTGGTCTCAACTGACCACGGCACTAACGTAATTCCACTTTACCTAGCGGAGTTCAGACAGCAGGATTTGTGTTTTGGTTTCAGGAGTGGCTTCTTTCATTGAACCTGCCCCAGAAAGCTCCTGGTCACAGAGGTGATGCTTCACTGCTGGTTTTGAAACAGAGTAACCTCAAAATTCAGCTACCCTTTGCAGCTGTGCAGCTGTGCAGCTGTGATCCTTGGGGTTCTCTTTGCCTCCAATAGCATCCTCCTTATTGTACGTGGGTGTGATATGCGGATATGTCCCCTTCCTGGCAAATTTTCAACTATTCCAAACTTCCTCACTATTGTCCTGATTGTGCTTACATGTCATTTTTGCTGAGCTGCGTTCTTTCTTTTCACCTGGCCTAATACTTGCCACACTGACTGTATTTGAAATGAACTACTGAAGCTGCATCAAGGCGTCCCCCCACTGAGCTGACAGAAAGCAAAAGGTGGATGTTCTCGATTTTGACACCACAAAAGCTTTTGACTGGGTTATGTATGTAATGAAATGAGCTAGAAAAAATAGATATATTGTGATTTTTTAAATAATATTTTTAAATATCTATCTTTATCTAAACATCTTTAATATGTTATTTAAATTATAATTTTTAACTACATTAACAGCAGTTATAGGTACAGAACACTACTTGCTTGCTATCGTATTGTAGATCAAATAAATTAGCATTCTTTACATGCTGAAAGATATATTATATTATATTATATTACATTATATTATATTTTATTTTATTATTTATTTTAATGCTTATTCACCAAATAAACTATATTTCTCATTATTTAATTACCTACCATAAAAATCATTAGTTATAATTTAGAAACTTTAGTTTATTCAACTTTATTTTAAATTTTATTCTTTATAGGTGTTACAGCTTCCGCCCAATGAGCGCTGAGATAGGCTCCAGACCCCCTGGCTACCCAGAAGGATAAACGGCTCAGCAGATGAATAAACAAATGTTATTTGGAACGTCTTTCTGTGTTTTCTCTTAATAGTGTCATTTTAGTTCGCTACATTAACCTTGCTGGAAAACCAGTGATAAGAGTTTGTAGAGAGGAGACGGATACAGCTGCTAGAACGCTACAAAGTAAGCTGGATCAGGAAGAAAAGAGCCGCGTTTTAATTTACGGCGGTGATTCAAAACACAATCTAAAAGACGGAACGCGATGGAGACCACAGGCACTCCAGTCAGAAAGGATAAATCTTTGGCAATAGAAATAAGAAGGCTGAGTCTGAGGCACTCACAAAGCTGCATCCTCTGGGAGACGTGGGCGGAAAAACAGTATTTCTCACACATCTTAATCTGTTATGACTCTTGTGTGGTCTGTCCATGCCACACGGCTCACTTTAACATGATGAGCTACACAGACGTGAATGTGTGACAGAGAGATGATGGAAGGTATCGTACAGATGAGGGGAAAAATGGAAGGAAACGGCAACTTGATGGAGACTAAAGAACCGCTTGAGTGCGGCTGCATTACACACAAGACCGAGATCCTGTGATTACAGGAGCTCATTACAAACACCAGCCAGCATGGCAGTGTTAACTAAGCATCCATTATGATCAATTAACTCGCAAGAGCTTTTTTATTCCGGCAACTGAAGCTGCTCTGCTGTTTTCAATCTGAGGGCAGAAACAGTGCAGTTACCTTGAACTGACTTCACTTCAAAAGCTGAAACATCTGATCTTTTGTGGAGAGATTTTCTGCCTTGCAACAGATGAGCAAAAAAGAGCTACTCTGTGTGTCAGAGCATCAAGACGCTTCTAATTAGTGAATTTGGATTTTAAGGTGCACTCTTTGCTGATATAGGCTGTATGATCTTCAAACAAAAGCATCGCCAATAGCATGGGACACTCTGGAGACCATTGCCTGGCAACTGCTAAAGGGGTATGAAGAAGAGGCTGGGCCACTTTACTGCTTGGCAATGATGCTGTAAGCTTAAGCTATGACACTAACAACATAAACACCTCCACAGGTGCATTCCTTGCATCTTTGGCTTTGGGAGGTCTAGGTGATCGATCCAGGGCTCACTGGAAGGGGCAGGTCATGCTATATTAAATGTCCCAATATTAAACGTTGTTATCTTTGGTTTTCTAATGACTACAATAAAAAAGTTTCTCTCCTACACTTGGAGGGGTGGCACAACACCCTATAATCCCACCCTATAATATAAAGTTTGAGATCGGACACTCTTATTTTTGTTGCTCTAAATTTCTCTGGACTTTTCTGGACATGCACCATGGGCAAGTGTCTTGGTAAAGCCCAAGTCGGACACAATCTGCAAGATTCTGAATCTCTGGTTTGAAGGCCATCAATGGAGGCTCAGTGGAAAGGTCACATCATGCTGTAAAGACCTGCCAGGTTAGGCTTCATTATGAATAACTGCTGATCTTGTGTCCCCTAGTACGAAGCCCCCCCGCACTGAGCTGTGAAGGACTTGAGTAGTGGAGCTTAGGCCTGTTCCTCTGTGGTGACTTGGAGTGGAGTTTCACCCATGGGTCCAGTGGTGTGATAAAGCCGGTTGAGGTGTATATGATGGTCAATAAGGTTGGAATGCATCAGACAAATCAAGAAGCTAGGAAGGTAGGGTAAGCCAGCATCAGCTGCCATCAGTAGGTCATATGTAACTTGAACCAAAGCGGAGCAGAACTAAAACAATAATATCATTATCATAATAATTGTTGGAATCCGATCCAACTAGTCATTCGTCAAGTGCATACACACATGAGTGGGCTGATACTTCTGTTGAAAAAAAAACTGAAAGTGATGCTGGATCATTCCATGTTCAAAAAGATTTCAGACGAAACAAAAAGAGTGAACGTAGCGTGAACGAGGCTGCAGCATCAAAGAAAACAAGTCTAAAGAAACCAAGGGTATGAAGCAAAGCAGTGGCTGCAGCTGAAAACATGCTCACTTTTACAGCAAGTTCCCACAAGCTCTCCGTGGAAATCCCAGCCGTCAGTGACTGGAAGTTCATGATCTCTCCTGTGATATCAGCAAAGATGAAACTGAAACCAGGAGTGGACCTGTTACCATCAGCTGTTCGTTGTTTATCTGGATGAGTCACGTAAAGTATTGTCCTTTAGCGCATGCGGATTTAGGAGCACAACCTGATCAGACTGATGTCGGATACGGGTCGCATTTAGAAGACAGTCTAGGTAACAGTCTTACAAGAACAAGGGTCACTTTTACCTGCTGTGTGAATGTAGGCTTATGCCTTTGAGACTGAAATCAATCAGGTCTTCACAGCAATGTTCCAGCATCTAGTGCAAAGCTCTTAGAGAAAACCAGACGCCGTTTTTGCAACAGCTGAGTATAAATTTAATACCCTTAATGTCTGATTGACTGGACAACAGTTGCTGAAAGTTTCAAACATACAGAAGACAATGAAAACGGCAACCTGGATAATGGAACATGTTCTTCCAAAACTACAGTGTTAACCCTTTAACTTCCTGCTCAACCTTGTGGTAGAGCACATTGCAAATCGCTATATTTTCATAAAAAAAGGTGTTGATCTGAACTGAAGCTGATTGTGCCATCTCTACCAATTGGCAGAGGTGCGTTAGGTCTACTAAAGGTCACTTTGGTCATTTTTTAATAGAGTTCTTTTAATAGAAAGTTTTTTTTAAGTTTTGATGAACCATATTATGTAATCATATACAACAAAAATAAGTCTAAAATCAATTTAAGGGTAAAATCAATTAAAAATAACATGCCATACCAAACGGTATCATTTTTTAATGCTAAAGGTGCCTATGCTAAGCTAATGTAATAAAAAATGACTAGGTGCTTTATTATTACTATTATTATTAGTAGTAATAATGCTAATAATATTATTATTAGTAACATATGTTCCTTTTTTTTTTGTAGAGGATGTTAAAAGGGTTAAACGTATTTCTATCTGTGACATACAGTCCACACAGGTCCAACAGACTCTATGCACTTAAAACAACAAGGAGTTGCTTCAGAAATGACTGTCCACTGAAATGCCACATATGGGCCACGCAGAAGCTCAAGCTGATAAACGTGGCAGATTCCTTAAATTGATTAAATCTTTAGGATACAGACCCCTGCCCTGCCCCCGCCCCTGCCCCCATATACCCATATTTCCATTTTTAGGGCTAACCCTTTTCTGCCTCTTGTGTTCTTATAAGCAGAAGAACTCCAAACATCCTACTCCAGAAGTGACCTTCCTGACACTGTCATGCAGCTGGACTGAGTTAGACCACTGTGGATGTATGTGTGTGCTGTGCTGAGGGACAGCATGTTAAGATAGTGATGTTAATGATGGCTGCTGTTTTCCGTATGTTTACCATCATTTCAGCTCTCTTGGGGAGGACAAATACAGCCAAGACTGGAAAAGGCCACAGAGCATGGGCCTCCTGAGGCCGTACAGGCTTCCACACATACACGTACAGACCCAGCGCAGGAGAGAGGGTGAGAGAGGGGTGGGGGGAGAGAGAGCGAGCCACAGGGTGATTGTGTGGATGAGAGAGGAGGGATAGAGAGAGGGAGAGAGCGGGAGAGAGCAAGAGCAGGAGAGCGAGAGCCTGCAGACACAGTGCAGCTTAGAGTTGATAGGGAGTGACGGGCTGCTGATTAGTCAACTCACAGCCCCAACGACCACCGTCTGCATGCATGCACATACACACACGCTCATCCACACAAAATCCACCACATACACACAAAACCAATGCACACAGACACGCGCATGCACGTACACACACATCTGAACTACATGTGGGCGATATGACATGCACACAATACCACAGCTACATCCAGGACTACCTATCCTCTCTTTTTAAAGGAGCAATATGTAAGATGTTATTAACAAAACGTGAAGAAATAACTGTTCTGAGTATGTGTCAATGTAGTGTGTTGCATGTATGCAATGTAGTATGTTACTGCAGTTAGCATGCTAAACAGCTAGCCACGGCCCCTCCGGTCTCCTAATATCACTTTGTACCTGAAGAGGCAAAAGTGAGCTGCTATAGTTTTGAGTCTGACTTTAGTCCCAACATGAGAGAGCTGTAAGTGACTATTTGCTCATATAAACAGTGACACCAGTGATACATTTACATTTACATTTAAGGTATTTAGCAGACCCTCTTATCCAGAGCGACTTACAACCGTGCTTAGTGTTCCGTTGGATAATATTCCAGCTAGTAGGAAGTTTAGAGCCTAAAACTCACCACGAGCTCAGACACTGCCTCAACAGGGGGCCAGTGCTGGTACCTAGACATATAGCAAGTAAAGCATTACCTGGCAACCCCAGCCCAGTGCTACTAGTGATACTAGTTGGCACACCTCAACAGATAACACCACAACCGGCCAGAGAGCCACCCCTACATGTGAGAGACTGGGGTTTGAATGACTATGCTGTGCAACACCAATAAGAGTCCACGGGCAAGATTCCTAACACTGTATTGGCCTACCTGTAATATGATTAACCTTGTTAGCTAAATGCCGTAAATGCATATGTAAATGTAATAAATATACAAATATTAACACAAGTAGTGATTAATGTATGTTGATGTGCTTGCTTAACCCTTTACAAATTTCTCCTTGAGGTCAGAATTTTTTTTTTCCCAGCAGGGAAAGAGGAAGGTAGGGGGAGGTAAGGATGGTAGCATATACTGATATGTATTGACACAGATCAGGAATATAAGAAAAGCAGTGCAGAATAAACAGACAGATGACATTGTATACTTAATTTATGTAAAAATAAAATAAATCTGAATGGAATCATATAGATTAATCTAATTGCTTGGTTTTATTAACCATAATACACCTTATACACCTTACAGCGGTCATAATTATATATATTGTAAACCTCATAGCTGAAAGCTATGGCTGAAGAGAAATCCAGAAATAAACTTTGACCTTTGAATTAGTTTGCAAGAGGTCAGCTACTTTTATTGTTGATTATAGTGTGTTTACATGCAATAACACACTTAACTGGTAAGATAAGTGGTTTTAATTAGCAATTTGTATGATGCCTAAGACCTGCATAGTGTATTTGGCACATGTTTCTTTGTACATGTGTGTGTGTGTGTGTGTGTGTGTGTGTCTTAAGTCTTGTAGCAGCTGCCCTACCTTGAGCAGATAGATGGGAATGTTGCTGAAGTCCACAGGGAGTTTGAGCAGGAAGCGAGCAGAGAATTCTCCTGTCTGCAAAACACAGCAATGAAGTTCATCAGTACACATACAAACACACAGACAAAAGCAGACGCTGAATGCTGTAATAAGACCGAACTAGCTGTTTGGAGGAATAGGCCTATGGCAGGCATAAAGTGAACGTCGAGTGCAATTCTGAACAGAGTGAAGTGGAGCCAAATTGTTTCCCCTCACAGCTTTCACCAGCCTAACAATGCTGTATTCTGCAGCAAATCATGGCATGTCACTTTCCTTCATTTCTGCTGAAATGTAAGACTCGAAACAATGCACTGTGCGGACTACATTCATGTATGCAAATTGCAATGACCTTAGGCCGTTTCTTCTTTTTTCCTCCAATCCTTACAAAAGCAGATTACCGTTTGTTGTTGACAGTCATTCTACATGAGTTCTTTTGAGTTGCATCATCATAATATAAGCACTTCTTCAGCGTTTCCTAATCGTTGTCTGTTATCCCACAAACCACAGCTATATTTGCCACATCCCTTTAGAGGTAGAGCCCCATGAAGCAACGCATACGCCCACATGCACACCCACACACACACACTCTGCACTGTTCCCAAATTTGCCTGGATTGAGAAACAGCTTGAAGGACAGCTGTAGCACGTTGAGCCCCTTTTGGGTTGGTATGTTAGGAGCAGTTGTGCAATTTTCTTGTTTCTACAAGTGGTCTGCTGAGATTGTACTCCAAGGTAGCTGTTCACAAGGTTTACATAGCAAGGCTGTGACACTAACGCTGGCAGCATCCTTCGAAAACACAATACACCTAAACAAAATCAAACTACCCTGAACAAACTATTGTAGGCGCAGTGAGTAAGACCAATCGCTGTCAGATCAGGAAGATCTCTGAACAAACAACACACTGAATAGTACGTATCGTAATTGGGGAGGTCTCGGAACAAACAAAACAGTGATTAGTACCAACTGTGTTCAGGGTGGAGGTTCAGAAAAACAAAGCAGTGACGAGGAGCCATCAGTGAGGTGGAGGCCACAGAACATACAACACAGTGATTAGTACCAATCACAGAACACGCGGCAGGACTGAGAACATATGGTGTGGCAATTACCACTAATTCCCATAAGGGGAAGGTGTCAGAACAAACCATGTAGTGATATGTACTAATCACAGTCTGAAGGAGGCCTCAGAACAATAAAACAGTGATTAGTACCAACTGTGTTAGGGGGGAGGTCTCAGTGAAGAAGAGCCATTAGTAAGGTGAAGGCCACAGGAAAAAAAACACAGTGATTAGTACCATTTACAGACAGTGATTACTACCAACTGCGTTCAGAGCGGAGGCTCAGAGAAACAAATGATTAGTGTGAACACAGTGATTAGTACCAATCGCAGTCTGGAGAAGGTCTCAAAACAAATCACACAGTGATTAGTACCTATCACAGTCAGAAGGAGGTCTCAACACAAATCACACAGTGATTAGTACCTATCACAGTCAGAAGGAGGTCTCAACACAAATCACACAGTGATTAGTACCTATCACAGTCAGAAGGAGGTCTCAAAACAAATCACACAGTGATTAGTACCAATTATAGTCAGAAGGAGGTCTCAAACATTACACAGTGATTAATACCAATCACAGTCAGAAGGAGGTCTCAAAACAAATCACACAGTGATTAATATCAATCACAGTCAGAAGGAGGTCTCAAAACAAATCACACAGTGATTAGTACCAATCACAGTCAGAAGGAGGTCTCAAAACAACCCACACAGTGATTAGTACCAATCACAGTCAGAAGGAGGTCTCAAAACAACACAGTGATTAGTACCAATCATAGCCTGGAAAAGGTCTCAAAACAAATCACACAATCACAGTCAGAAGGAGGTCTCAAACATTACACTGTGATTAGTTCCAATTACAGTTAGAAGGAGGTCTCAAAACATATCACACAGTGATTAGTACCAATCACAGTCAAAAGGAGGTCTCAAACATTACACAGTGATTAATACCAATCACAGTCAGAAGGAGGTCTCAAAACAACCCACACAGTGATTAGTACCAATCACAGTCAGAAGGAGGTCTCAAACATTACACTGTGATTAGTTCCAATTAGAGTCAGAAGGAGGTCCCAAAACAAATCACACAGTGATTAGTACCAATTACAGTCAGAAGGAGGTCTCAAACATTACACAGTGATTGGTACCAATTACAGTCAGAAGGAGGTCTCAAAATCAATCACACAGTGATTAGTACCAACTGCATTCATAGGAAAGGCCTTAGAACAAACAAGTCTAACTAATCAGAGTCGGGGTGCATTCACAGACATTACAACCAAGTGATTAGGACTAATCACACTGAGGGGAGGTCACAGAGCAAACACCACAGTGATCAATATCAATCATAGTCAGGGAGGTGTCAGAACAACCACTCAGTAATTAGCACCAGCCTCGGTCAGGAGGAGGTCTCAAAACAAACAGTGCAGTGATTAGTAACAATCACAGCCGGCGGCAGGTCTCGGAACAAAAGCTGCTGTGATTAGCAAACAGTGTACACCGCAAAGAGCCACCCCCAATGACACTGTGAGTGTCGTTTTAGTCTAAATGGGTTGCTCATGAAATGTCCTTACTTACAGTACACTGCCAGCACATGGCAACACTGCCATACATGTTCCACAGGAGTCTAACCACTGGAAAACGGATGTGCAGAATTCAGCAACAATACCAACCAGCTCTGATCCAAAGTGGAGGGACACCCGGCAATTTTTTTAAAACATTAAAACTTAACAATATACACGTTTCAAGATCTAAAAAGGTTTAAGACTTTTTTTAGACTTTAAACATTGAAAAACAAACCTAAATCCTCAAGGTAGCCGCCCTAAACCACAACAGCTCCCAAGCCAGGAAGCATATAAGCTAACTAGCCTCAGTGGACAGGACAAGCCATTATTTTAAACTGTCCTTTGCTTTCTTATTTTGTCAGACAGCACTTACACAATTCATTACCACCACCTTCCCGTAAGCTAAGCATCAAAGAACTGCATGCTCAAAGTGCTCTACGCTATTAGTGCATGGTCTGAGAAAGACCACCAAGTCCACCACCAGCACAACCACATCAGCCTCCCTTTGTCTATGGGCCGAAAAGCTTATAAAACAGACATCTGGTCCTGAAAAGTTCAGTTTCAGTGTTTTCGTCTGTGGTAACCTCTTCCTCTTATTCTGTGTTGGTAACCAGTGGTTTCTCTGCAATAAGCTTTCCAAGTTATACCAGCTTCAATCTGTTTTCTCTGAACAGCTGATGTTGAAACATTTGTACTTCCAGGGACATTTAGGGACATTTAGTCCAACTGTGTTTAGACTAGTACTGAGGTCCAAGCTGAAATAACCTCAGTTTCCAAAAATGTGAAAATCTAAACTTAAGTGTAGCTGCAGAATATTTAATGGCACATATAATGAAAGACTAAGTGATCAAAGACGAATCGATCCAATGAAAATTGCTGCTATTGCTCCCATAGTCAACAAAAAACGTTCAAAGATGGTACATTCCTCCTGTGTGAATTTTTCTCCCTGACAGTCACTGGATTCTCAGAAATCTTGTGGTCACTGAGACGTCGAAGAACAGCTATGGCTACATGCAAACTAACCCTGCTGTGCGCTGAACTGACAGCATACGTCTGGTAAAATACCCAATGCAAACCAACAGGCTTCATTACACACAGCAGTTAAATCGCTTTGGCAGTAGAAGTCTACGTTTCGAATAGCCGATTAGACTTCATTTCAAGTGACTTCACTTAAACTTGCAAGACTGATAGCCTGTTTGTAGCTTCTATGTAGCTTTGTTCATATTTCAGCAGTGACACTTTAGTAGGATCTAGAACACCTCTTTGTTTACCACAGAGCACAGCTGCATGGCCCTGCAAAAACATCACTCAATTTTCCCAACAGAGAAAACCTGCTTAGATCTGGAGCTCCTAAACTGGGGATAACGCTAACTACAGAATGAAGCCCGATTTCAGAGGTCTACTTGACTGTTGCTGTATACAAACCGGATTCCAAAAAAGTTGGGACACTAAACAAATTGTGAATAAAAACTGAATGCAATGATGTGGAGGTGCCAACATCTAATATTTTATTCAGAATAGAACACAAATCACAGATCAAAAGTTTAAACTGAGAGAATGTATCATTTTAAGGGAAAAATATGTTGTTTCAAAATTTCATGGCGTCAACAAATCCCAAAAAAGTTGGGACAAGGCCATTTTTACCACTGTGTGGCATTACCCCTTCTTCGTACAACACTCAACAGACGTCTGGGGACAGAGGAGACCATCAGTGATGCAGGCTTCTGAACGGAGCGTTGATAACAACACAGTGATTGTTCCAGATTCTCTGAATCTTTTGATGATGTTATGCACGGTTGATGAGAACTTAAAAGTCTTTGCTATTTTACGCTGGGTAACTTCATTCTGGTATTGCTGCACTATCTTTCTGCGCAACAATGGTGGAATTGGTGATCCTCTTACCATCTTGGCTTCAGAGAGACACTGACACTCTGAGAAGCTCTTTTTATACCCAATCATGTTGTCAATTGACCTAATTAGTGTTAATTGGTCTTCCAGCTGTTCGTTATATGCTCAATTTACTTTTTCCATCCACTTATTGCTACTTGTCCCAACTTTTTTGGGATCAACATATTTTTCCCTTAAAATGATACATTCTCTCAGTTTAAACTTTTGATCTGTGATTTGTGTTCTATTCTGAATAAAATATTAGATGTTGGCACCTCCACATCATTGCATTCAGTTTTTATTCACAATTTGTTTAGTATCCCAACTTTTTTGGAATCCGGTTTGTATGACAAATTGATAAGCCTGAGATATGCTTTTAAAGCCACATCTACACGTGTGTTACTAAATGCATTTACCCAGCTGTTCTTGCGGCCAGCGTAGATCTCCATGCTACGGCCATAGTTGGGGTCCTCTAGCAGACTGTCATACTCAAAGAGCAGGCGGGAGCTGTCCCTGAGCCGTTGGCACTGGTACTGATGGTACTGCTGCAGGAGCTCCTTCACCAGCTGCAGGAGGCACTCGGGGTCCCCAGCATCCCAGGCCACCAGATGCTACAAATAAAGAAACGTTCTGGTTAGATTTCTGCACACTTTAATGACATCACGGTGCAATTAAATGGACTATTTCAGCTTTGGTGGTACTGAAAATGAAATACAATAAAGGCAGGCAAGCAGAGAGATCTGTGACATCCACAGCACTTCTGGACCTCTTACAGCTTCGGGTCTAGGACTGCAAAGGTTACACTGGTGATTATTCACTAGTAAACGCCAATAATGAACAGTGTATTCTACACTACACTGCTAAACCAGACTGGACGATTAGCATAGCAGCTGCTGCAGCACAGCCAATTCAAAGCTGAGGTTTTAGTTTCAGATGTTCCAAAAGGAATATGTCAATCATGCTGCCAGTTAGGGCACTTAAGGACAGGTAGCCAAAGGGAAGGAAGAGTAAATCCAACGATGGCTCAAGGTTAGCATGTGACCATTACCAATGCTGCTGCCTCCTGCTCTCTGTAAAAATCCAACATCCAACAGCATGCAAGGAATATAAAAATTTTAATGGAAACAAAACAAGAGTTAACATGTGCTGCTACCCACCGCTGGAGACACCCTGGTGGGTGAAGTCTTGAAGTCTGATGCTAAACTTACTGGGCAACTTTCTGGTGATATGTTGCTCCCTTTTGTTATTTGGATTATGATTTTGACAGTTTTACAAATCTTACCAGTATAGCAGACAGGAGTTTAAATGGACAGCTGGGACAGAGAGTGCACTGGTTACTGGTTTCTGTCTTGTGTACAGCTCCGTGGATAGGTGCTGTGGTAAAGGAACCACCCTTTGTTTAATTCTGTATTATCTTGAGTTATTATGTAAAGTTATTCAATTTTTCAGTGTCAGAAAAGAGCAGATATATTTTCCCACACATTCCAAACTTTAGTCCTGGTTGGACATTCACCTTTGCATGATCCCAAACATATTCATCTGGGCTCTGATGTGGTCAGTACATTGTCCTGAGAACACCGGCAGCTTGATTCGAATATGCTCCTTTTGGTTTATGTCCTTTTCTGGGTCTCTCAAATTAAATGGGATGGACAGAAACATCTGTGGATATTTTTGGATCTGAAGCAAGAGTGGAGCTTAATCTTCTCTCTCTCCAAGATCAAAGTGCTGTTTATCTGATTGGGTCAGTTTGGTTGGTGTACCAGGTTTGGCACAGTTGGTAGACGTCTCTGTTCTGTATCATAATTAATTTGAAATAATTTATTTTTCCCCAACTCATTTTTGAAAACTCATGTGGTTGTACCAAATGGCTAAATTGGTCTATGGGTTTTGCACTGTAGTGTATTTTCTCATTCAAGTCCAGGACATCACTAAAATTGCACTGTTATTATCATCAATCATTATTTATTAAAAACACAACAACATTATTGCACTTATTCATTATTCACTAACTCCTATGTAGCCACATGTAACTGTGGGCCAACATCTGTTTTCCTGCAGATTAAAGCATTTGAAAAGACCACAAAGATCAAGATTTTAAAGGAGACCGCCATATAAGCACAGCGCTGGCACACGAATGGTTCTGCCAGCCTTCAGAACTGTGGACATTTAAACAAGTGATCAACGAAATCTGATCAGGGCTCAGTCAGCCATAACTACAACAATCCAGACTTGGTGAGCCAGTTGGGCCTGATCTGCCTCCTCTGGGGAAAACGGCAGCCCCACAGGATATCCTGAAGCAGAGAGGTTGCTTTCATCCTCTGACCCTTTGTGCCTGGGTCCAGACGCCAGGGCTGTGGAATTCAGCCATCCTCTGCCAAAGCATTTCAACAATGTGCCGCAAAAAGACGGGAACTATGGGCTACTTGAGATTAATGTGAAAAGAGGAAAAGACTGTTCATTTACTGGGAGAGATAAGGAAGCTTGCAGCCTTGTGCCGATGCCATTCGGTCCACATAGCGCACAATGGTTTGGTATTTGAGGATTTTTTACAAGCAATTAAAAACAGGATGTTTCTAAAATACGTTGTAAACACAGGACTAATAATCCGCGCGTTGGCATCAAGGTTGGGGATACGTGTAGCAGCGAGCGGAGCTGAGTGGGTGTAGGCCCGTAACGATGCTCACTGTTCCAGAGGCTGCGTGAGCGGGAGGGGACCTGGCATGCCAGCACGGTCTACTTCCTTCTTTTCCAGAGACCTCACCTCCTACAAGCTGACCTCATTTGCATAGGTGATCCCAATTTGCATGAGCTTGCCTGACGAGGGCAGCGAACAGGTATGCAAATAACACAGCGGAAGGGCAAAAAAAACAAATCCCCACCTTTCCGCGAAGCGCTCCACCATCCTCCTCGCTTGGCCTAATTCTACCAAACAGCGCTCAGCCTTTCCAAGGGGAACATTGCTCCCTGATGCGTGAGGCATACGAGAACTCAAATTAAATTCTAGTGACAATGTTGCGAAAAAAAATAAATAACAGCAAGAGAAAAACAACAGGCACTAAATACGTCTACTCCGATGAGTAAATAAACATTTGGACGTTCAGCGGAGGACAGGCCTCGCCAGTCAAGGGTTAAGAATCAGACAAACAATCAGACAAACAAGCCTGTCTGTGATCACGACCCGAAAACAAACCGTGAACGACATCTTAATGAGTTTGTCACGCGCTGTTTTGGACTTACAAGGAACGGCGATGTAATTCCAGCCACGGAAATCAGTGCTTCCGTGACTCATTCCCTCTACAAGCCTCATTGAGTCATAGATGGTCAAGACAGAAGTGGGCACAGAGGACGCCGGGCCTCCATTCGGGCGCACATTATGTAACTTACTAAGTGCACAATCCGGAGCACACAGCTGAGCTTTACGGATCAAATCAGAACGTCTCCCGTTGACGGAAAGAAGGAGGAAGAACGTTAAGGAGAGAGGCTGGGGCCCATCGGTGCTACTACGTAACGACCAGGAACAGTGCTTGCTTTGGAGAGGTCATTCTAAGAAGACCACAGCAGGAACATATAAAAATACTCATGTGCCTACAGACATACATGAGCACGTTTGAAAGTCTTCCCTCTACAATACTACCTGAAAGGGCTCCTGTACGCGAAACCAATCCCTTCCCCTCCACTTTCTCTGGACCTCAAATGTGCTAGAAACCAGTTGCGCCGAGCTGACCCATGGCCCTAAGCCTCCACTACCAGAGAAATAGCAGTTCAGAGGAAATACTGCGACTCATGATAATAGAGAAAACAGAGCAGACTGTACAAGAGCCTGTCTCTGTACAGATGCCAATGCTTCTCAAACTCACACTCAGGAAATTTCCCCATTAAAAAAACAAAAAAGCCTATTTGGACTTTTTAGGTAAAGTATGCTGACCCCCTATTCACTCCACTCACGTCTTTAAGCCCATAACGCCGTGATTCATGACTCCCTTATCATTTAATTTGTCTTTCTTTCATTCGGTATGACCAGGGGAGAAACAAATGTTATGATCCAATCTAAAGAAACCATTAAGATTTCACGTAGGAGGAGCAGTCATGAGAAAGTTCACGAGCGGAGCTGTTTCCTGGGCAGTGTTTCACTTAGCAAATTGACATGACTTCACTGTCCAGACTTTTTCTGGGTTATTACCAGCAGTATCAATAGTGCGGCCACTGTTTCTTTGTTACTAATCGAGCTCAATGTCCTTCATTGGTGCTAGCTTCCGGACTTCAAGTACTGACAATTACAATTCAGTACTTAGTACTTACGCTGTAACTGTTAGTACAGTGGTCCGGATTTTTACGCTTTCCAACTGTGTTATAATAAACCTTGAACTGCTTCCGGTAATGCTTAAACCTATCGAACTTCAATAGACTGATTCCTTAATAGAGATAACGCTCAAAAATACATACTAAACTACATCTACCTGCACCACTTCTTGCCTACGAAGCAGTTCCTAGAACATTAAATATGCACAAGTTATCAATAAGCTATTCCCATTACGTGGACTATCATTTTCGAGACATAGTCATAATCTTGCCGGGTAAGTATCCAGGAGTTTCGCGCTGGCCAAAAAAAGGAGCTCTGCCTAGGAAATCAGCTTTGCCAGCCTTCTATAAGTTTTGGCTTTGTGCCAATGCGAAATGATAGCATACGTACGCCGTGCAGTAAGGTATAACTCCCTCATTCTCTTAATTTGTCTAACAGCATTGCGCGGAAGCCCAAACAGAAGTGGTCAATGCACGCAGACATCTAAAGCAATTCAACATTCTGGAGCACCAATGGACTCACCTAGGCGACCTCGACTAGGACCATGAAGACAGAAATCTCTGAGACCACAGTATGATTGACACTAATCACAGACCAAGGGTGGCCTCCTGGGACCATTCACTGCCACGAACAACTGTTTCCCACTTGACCCAGCTATGAACCAGTCACACTGCTCTATCAATACTCTCACTATATCTGCCTGGGTCAGAGGTCACAAAAGACCATTATCCACTAACGATAATGAATGAGTATATGACGCGCGAGACTAATCAGCGACCCAGCAGAGTGTTGCGGCATGACCTGAATGACTGGGTTCAAGCATCGCAGCTGAAAATAACTGTCCCTGATCGGGGCACAATGGTGCGGCCGTGTCCGCTGACCTCTGTCTGTCTGGCCGTCTGGCTACATGTCCCTCTATGGATCGATAACAGGGAGGAGAAAGAGGCCATTGTGTTTCAAAGGGCTGGGTCCATTCTCTCTGCCAGTGCAGGAAGTTGGGGTGAGGGTAGGACACTTGTGCTGATGATGATGTCATCATCCCAGCCTGTCAGCATTTACCAGCAGGAACGGGATTCCCGAAATTGTGTGGGCAAGGAGGAAGAAAAAAAAAAACAAAGATGGCCATTGAAGCATGG
Organism: Prochilodus magdalenae; assembly: GCA_024036415.1. Classification (NCBI taxonomy): domain Eukaryota; kingdom Metazoa; phylum Chordata; class Actinopteri; order Characiformes; family Prochilodontidae; genus Prochilodus; species Prochilodus magdalenae. The sequence goes on along the minus strand of JAMWET010000178.1, from coordinate 95,291 downwards.
GAGGAGTGAAAGAGAGAGAACGACAGACAGGAAGAGAGAACCATGTACTAAAGCTGTGATAATTACTTGATTAAACTGGAAACAAAGTCACTGATCACACTCTTCTTGATTTAGCAGTAATGCGTTGGCTTAAATCATTATCCTCCTCTCTCTCAGAGCATAAATCAAAGCTGTGGGGGCCAAATGATTTTTATTTTTTTTCCTCAACTCAAAACTGAAAAAGAACAACAGAACGTTCTAGAAAGTAATGGATGTCATGAGAAGTCAAATGGAGAACAAATATTCATTATTTTGGAATTTTTCAATTATTTGTGACATATTATGAAGGTTAGGTTACTGCACAAACCTTTGCACACAGTCACCAAAGCAAAAACCAATACTATAAAATTCTGAAATTAATGTTAAAATATTGCAGTATTTTTTTCACTGTTAAATAATTTATATACAAAAATCTGTATTTTTTAAAATGGTTTTATTAGTGGTTACTGACTTTTTGAAATTTTAATTTCAGAAACATTGCAAGTTCAGCCATATCTATCTCAGAGCAATGCAGAGAAACCTGTTCATTACAAGCAGAACTGACCACGGTAATGGTAAAGTTGTCTATGAAAACAATCCATCCCCTACAAATCTAGCGGCGCAGATCCTAGCATACTAAAACGAGCTTGTATCCTTCCTGATCTACAGCTCCCTGTACCCTTTAGAACATTACTACTGCTACTAGTTTTAAAGCTCTGAATAATCTAGTACCTGCTTACACCACAGAACGTCTCTCTGTTTAATGTTCCAACTCGTGATCTTAGATCTGCAGGTACTGAGCTTCTGCACATACCTTCTGTAAAACACAGGAAACGTGGAGAGACCTCTTTCAGCTATTAGGCCTCTAAACTGTGGAACTCAACATCTATTAGACAGTCAAGCTCAGCTGTTTCTCTTTAACTCAGAGTTAAAATTACATCATTGTTGTATTTATAGATTTGGCTCATTAAAATGTATAAGGTCTGTTAGCAGCTGCCAAGTGTGTAAAAAGCCCTCTATAAATAAACAGATAAATTATATTATATATAAATAAACAGATAAATTATATATATATATATATATATATATATATATATATATATATATATATATATATATATATACATACATATATATATATATATAAATAACAGTATTATTAATAATAATAATAATAATAATAATAATAATAATAACAATAATAATAATAATAATAATAGCAATAATAATAATGGTTGTTGTAATTATTATTATTTTGTAGTCTTTAAAAACTTATGCACAGCTGGTTACTGCTAGGTTGACCTGCTTGGTCTATCTGTCTGTCGGTCATATGGTAAAAACCCTGATTACTCATGAAAACGATCAGTAGACAGCAGACAGTAGACAGTGCACTGAAGGTGACCTTTAGCTCACAACAGTAGCGGCCGTGTCACAGCTGGGTTAAGGCTACAACTGAGAACAATAAAACAAAGGCCTACACAGGTACAGTGATGCAATATTTACAGTCTTTCTGACTCAGAAAAAGTCCTGTCTGCCTGGAAACCAATTCTTATTCTGGAGAGGACAAAGCCATCTTTCACCTCTCTGACCACAGCAATAAGTATACGTGTACACAAGCACACACATGCACACACCAGCACAGATACAGCAAGTGAGTAAGGCTTCTTCCTTATAGGATACTGGTATGCTGCTTTCATAATACAAATGTATAGAAAGTCATATCAGCATGTGCAAACAACTCGTCGGAGAAATGTGTAAGACTTGACCAGTATTATGGGATTTTATAATCGGAACGTACATACAAGGAATCTGTCTTGGTGAGTTACGTATGACATGTAGACCACAGCACCACTGTACATGAGTATCAGACATTAATGAGTATGACACTATGGGAAAAGTACAATAAGATACAATACACAGAATAAAGGGCAAGAATGATCATACAGGACAGGAGCTCAAACGATATATGAATATCTGTACTATATTTACGCGGATATTCTATACATAAGTGAGTCGGAGTAGACATACAGACTATTGCTTACAGAATTTGTACAGCTGTGCAAACAAGCATTAGGTTACAGGTATATGCAGTACAGTGAGACTCGGTTAGTGAGTGAATATAAAGTGCGAGATGACCGGGGTGGTTTTGTCAACAGAATTCCCGCCCACAGTAAAATAAGCTCACACTCAGTCAGAGACTTTATAAAGTGTGATAGTTTCATATCACTGGATTGGAGCTCCAAATTTCATGTAGGTGAAATAAAAGGCCAGAGGCCATAGGCAACATAAACCTATTTCAGAATGCAATTTTAAACCACTTCAGAACTTCAACGTGCCCACAGGCTAATTCTGTAACACTGAGTTATAAGCGTTATGTAATATATATTTTTTTCTATATTGTGTATTCTGGAATTTGACAACTAATCTTTCAGTATATTACTAACCTGAAGCCTAACTCTACACACTACTGGATTAGCTTATACTGTGACAACACATGCACCCAGAACTAATCAACCCACAAGAATGAAACTTGGTGGGTAGGTTTGAGATCATGAGACATGCGAATCAAGTTTCACGCTCGGCTGCGCATGTGATGTAAGCAACAATGGGGCTTATCCATTTACATTTACGGCATTTAGCAGACGCTCTTATCCAGAGCGACTTACAACCGTGCTTAGTGTTCCGTTGGATAATATTCAAGCTAGTACAGGAAGTTTAGAGCCTAAAACTCACCACGAGCTCAGACACTGCCCGAACAGGGGTCAGTGCTGGTACCTAGAGATAAATACACAGACATAGAGCAAGTAAACCATTACCTGGCAACCCCAGCCCAGTGCTCATTCCTGAGAACATCCCTGTACCTAACTGGCCCAACAGCCACAACTGTGTACATTCACCAAGCTGTGATGTCTCCATAAGTCATCCTGTTGGCCAGCAGGCAGGTGGCTGCATGAAGCTGGACTACATGTACACAGCCCATTACAGCGACTGCCCTTAAAACATCGCCAACGTCACCAAAGACTTCAACGGTGCTGTGCCAGACTGTCATGGAGTGACTCACTGACGAGGTTTGCTTTTGTCTTGGTGGAGACGAACAAATTCGTGTGTGGAGGCACCATGGTCAGCACCAAGATGGACGATTTGTTGCATCACATGTTCAGAGGACCCGGGGCCACTCCACCATCACCCCATACCGCACAAACTTCAGGAATTGTGTGGGAATATTCAAGCTGCATGGGATGGATTATCACAGGGGACCATTAGGAACCTCTACAGCTCCATGCTGAGATGTCTGGTGGCCTAATGTTATACTGGGAGACACTACTTCTGTAAGCGTGGCTCAATGAATATTCCCCACATCAGTCAAAATTGATCATCATTTATCGTTCCTGGTAACCTTTATCTTTCTTGCCAGTAGAACCTCAATCCCACCCTTTCTTCTGGGTCCAGCTATTGTTTTCACTATACTTTAAAGCCTGTTACCTTTTTCGTGGCATGAATGAATGGCTGTATGATAAACTATGTGGACATAGTTTCAGTCTATAATCAGTCTGATTGTGATGTTCTCAGTATAATTAGAATTTACTTTAAACACCAGCTTAAATAGTGAAACGGGCCTATACACTTCTCAAGTGTGCAAAGTTGAGGTTACTTTACCATTCAACTTAGCGAGCAGCATTAGCTAAAAGAAACATTAGTGGACAAAAAAAAATAAAAAAATCACACGAGTCAAAAATCAAAACTAGAAAACCATAAAATATTTTATAATCAGATCTAGTCATCCTGAATGGAACCTGAATCAAAATTAGATCCCTCCTCGGCCCTATCCGATCTACAATCCTCTACACATCAGATAAGAAAGCCCTCCAGCTTTTAATTAAAGTTAAAATAATAAATAAATAAATGTTACCCGTCTCTGTGACAGCAACTTATATGGATTTAGTCTCAAGGCCTCCATTTTCTGAACATGAATATATCAGCACTGACAAATAGGTACGTGACAAATATCAGACAGTGCCATCAGCGCACAGAATCTCCAAATTGGTGCATCCCCTACTGGTAGCACCACTGTGGTCAAATGAGCAACACGCCCGTTTGCAGAAGTGATGCGCTTTTCACTTGCCCAGTCTGCTACTGCCGATTAGGGAACTGTCTGCAGTTTAGGCAGGTTTGGCATGAGATTGTGGGCTAGACAGAACATTTGGAAACTGGAACAGGATGTTCTGGGCTGAAAGACAGGAGTAACTAAAGCTCAATTAATGCCAGCAGTGGGTTTATTTTTTATTTAAGTGAATCATTTTATTGTCATCTTTCGAACATATATCCCACCAGTCATCAATGATCACATAACCATAGCAGGTGCCACACAAATCCACCAACATAAGAATTAATAGTGGAGTTTATTTTCTGTATTGGCTATTTCTTCTCTGTAACCAGATGTTCGTTGGTGAAGATCAACAACAACCACGTTAGCAAAACAACTTCAAACGCTGTAACACCCATACGTGTGGGGCTGAATGTTAAGCTGTGCCATAGGCAGATGTGCTGTGGGCACGACGCCTCCGCACGCTGCTGTTTCTCTGTGGTGTTTAGAGGAAACACCCAGTTTTTCGAACCCCAGCACTGAACGCCCACAGAGAACAGAGCGGCCGGCTGGAGCGGCTCTCGTTCTGAGAGGTGCTGGGAAGTTTGTTCTCTATGAACAGCTGGTACGCCATCCGAACGACTGGCATGAGTCAGGAAAACACTGAGCTTGCTGGCTAACCATCAAGGGGGGTCTCTGCAGCCTACAGCGGTCGGAAACTGACCTTTAGTCCACGATGACAGTAATGGTGTGATAGTTGTGTCGAGGCTACAACTAAAAAGGGAATGTAAAGACCTTCACAGGTACAGTGATTCATTATTTACAGTCTTCCTGACTCATTTGGTACAGTAAGTGATGAGCATAATACCAATGCTAAGACCAAATCAACAAGTCAGATCAAACTTCACTCCAAGTCCAAGGCCGCGATGAACAGAAAGACAAAAAAAAAATTAGCACTGTGTTAATTAGCACGTTTAGTCATAAATTCATGCTAGCTTTTCATTATACTAGTGCAGAAATCAAACCTAAAGCCCTACTGAGAGATATTATTAAAAAAAAAGTCATTTAGTCGTTTGCTTAGCGATTGGCGTGCCAAAGGTACATTTTCAACCGCATTACTTTTCCAACAGAGACCTGGAAACAGCGAGATAATCTACAGCGACTTATTAAGCATCTAGTTTGTGCTGAATCCAATTTATGGTGATGAAACTATGTGGACAGCTGCTGTCTGAAATTCAGCGATAATTATGTAAGCCTTATATATTTGTTTAGGCATTTCAGTCATTTCAGAGTTACTGGCAACCAGTTCCTATAAATCACAGCAATCTTAAGAAGCACATTAAAGAAGAGTATTACATTAATCTGAGCCGGTGTCTAATTCCAGTGTGGGCAAGTGTTCTGATTCTCTCCTGAAAGTGCCAAATTTAAGATCACTCTAAATTGAACTTGTCATGTGTTTAAGAGGACTTGGCTTAAGACGTCCACAGTGTTCGCTACACATGATTACTGCTCAGCACAAAAAGTAAAAGATACCCTCAATAGACACAAGCAGCAAAACAGACACAATGAGCAAGCAAAGTATATAAACTTAATGCTGGATGTTTACTGGAAACTCTGGGCCAGTGTCTACATACAATATTCTTCATGTACATATTAATGCAGATACCGATTTAGATAACCACACTTTCATAAATAGTACAAATTAGGGCTGGAACACCCAGCTTGTTATTCAATAACAACTTGTATAGTGTAGTTTAACATGTCATAAACGATATAACTGAAAAACTGAAGTGTTTGAAGTGAAGCACAGCTCTAAAGATGAAGCACAAACTGGCTGCTGATTCGCCCCCTTGTGGAGAGCTTTAGACTGCTAAGTGTGTGAATGTGAGTGAGTTACAAGCCAGTTCCACAAAGGGCTTTGCATCTATATAGTGTTATTAAACCATGAACTACAATTACTGTACCTGCTTACAGTCTTATCTAGACACAACATTACTATCGTCGCTGTCCAATGAAAAACATGTATCTCATGTAAAGGACGAACAGAAATGGCCCAAAACTGCTTGGAAAGACGTCTGGTTCCATTGACTTCCATTTAAACTAAATGAGGTTTTTGGCCTCTCCTGTAAAGCAGCCATTTTGGAGATACCTGTTTTTCTTTGGACAGCGACGCTATGAATAAAAACTAGAGTGATCTGCTGGTTCCCTTGCCTAAAACTGAGCATCATATTAGCATCACAGATCCAATAAACATAACATTAATACCACCGCCATGTGTCAACACTCACTGTCCATTTTATCAGCTCCACTGACCATATACAAGCACTTTGTAGTTTTACAGTTACAGACTGTAGTCCATCTGCTTCTCTATACTTTGTTAGCCCCTTTTACACTTTAATGGGCAGGACAACCATAGAGAAGGTATTATGTGGATGGTGGTGTGTTAGTGTGTGTTGTGCTGGTGTGAGTGGATCAGACGCAGCAGTGCTACTGGAGTTGTTATATACTCTATTGACTTTTATGTTATGGCTGATCGGTGTTTAGCATCATATACATGTAATGGGGTACAAAAGTCTGGGAAAATGGGTTTTAGAGGTAAAAAAAAAAAGAATAAATGAAGTAGAATGAAGAAAAAAAACATTAAGCTTCTCAAACATTTGCGATTCTGCTCTACAGATTCTGTACATACACCAGTCTTATCTCTGTGAAGCACTGAAGCTCATGTTCAGTCCATTCTTATGTGGATTTGATCTACTCAGCTTGAGGTCAAACCATCATTAAAGCAATTAGGGACATACCAAATACCAGTAAATGTATATATTCCAAAGAGTCTTTTCAATAGTGGTCTCATACCTCGGACCCCACTGTATGTCCAATAAATTGGTTCTACAATCAAGTATCAGTGTTTCCAAGCGCTTATTTGGTGATTCTAAATGTAATATTGGAGTATTTGTATGACAGTTGAAAGTAAATGAATAAGATATGTATCATAGCACAACATCCCAAACACCAGCTTGAATTATCAGTGAAATCTAAACATCAGTCCGGTGCCTCAGTAAATGATCTGTCAAAACTGATATGATCCCAATAATCAAGTATCCCTAATAACTAACTAAAGCACAAAAAGAGAACACCTCCACTGCCTAACATCATATTAACTGTTACCTTACATGACCTTAAAAGTTTTCAGATTTCAGAGGAAAAAAAAAAGGGGGGGTCCGCACCCATCCGTTCCAGCATAATTCTCTCTCCCTCTTTCCCAAAGTGGTCATCGTCAGTTACAGCCATGAACGTGATGAAACAAAGGTCTGAAAACATTCCCATGTCTGTTAGTGGGCTGCGCAGATAATGGCTGGAGTGATCACAGAAGCTCGTAACTGTGCAGAACAGGAAGGAAGAGGAAACGGGGTAGTCGAGTGTGCCCAGGTTGGCCTGACTCTCTTTACGGTCACTCTGGGCTCCATTGTTGTGGCCTTTTACGGGACACAAGCTGTTCCCTCCTCGCAAAGGGAAGGGCCAAAAAAAACTGCCACAGCGCCGGCCCCTCGGCCACAGGTCGGCTATCCTGGCCTCCCCTCTCCCATACCTCCCACAGCGACATTAAATTAAAAGGGCACTCAGAAAAGCTTGCATGATCCGTACTGGAGCTCCACGATAAAACGCTGGGCGTGTTAACACAGCACAAGACTTCACAATACCTACCATTATTAAAGGAGGCTAGCACATGCAAATAAGTCTTCAACCAACTGCTGAATGCTTTATTGTGTGTTGTAAGTGAGAAGGGGCGATAATTCAACAGTTTGCATACTGAATTAGAAAGAGCTAGATTTTGAACTTGTCCTCTGCATTCACTAGGGGGCAGAGAACACATCTGACCAGAGCGGTGGGCAGCCCTATCCACAGCAACCCAGGAGGCAGCTGGGGATGAGGTGCCCTGCTCAAGGGTCGTGTCCTGTCGTTTAAGGGAATCGAACTAGACACCCTCCTGTTACAAGGCTTAATTACACTCCTTCTGTAACCATACAGTGAAGGTATTCTCCATATACTCAGACAGGATTGCAGAACCTATAACACAATAACCATAAGACATCAATGTACTGCATATGTTACTGCATTTTTAAATATATAAAGATTAAGGTTTATGGTGTCCATGTATCGTGTTGCAGAGATATGTACTGAAGCTCCTAGCTGGTAACCTGCTAGCCCCTGTCTGTCCTCTCTCGTAATACCAGTTTGTACCTCAGGACATGATGGTTCATTCTAGTATTGGCTCTACAATCTGTCCAGCATAAGAGGATGAAGAAAAAGCACCGCTGCCTCAACTTTATACTCCAACCCCTTGTCAGTCATGTTGAAGACGATGCTCCTGGTTAGATCATTTAAAGACAGGCAACCAATAAAAGCAAGAAGAACCAAAAAAAAAATGGCAGGTGTTTAACACTAACATTAAACCAAAGAACTGATACAGGAAGTAAAACAAGAGTTACCATTGGCGCTGCTTTACACAACTGGGGACGCTCTTGGCGAGGGGTGAAGTTGCGAGGAGACGGGACTGTCCATTTCCTTGTTTCTTATAAAAGGAGTGGATGCCACAACTTCCTATTGTTATGTTGCCCCCATTATTTGAAGCATATATTTGACATCTTATAAATTGATCCTTTTAGAGTCATTTATGCAAATGATCTGTTTCATTGATCGTGCCTCATTCAAACAGCAGTTAGGGCTGACTAAACCCTATTTATAACCTCACTGTGATTTAATCTGCTGTATGCTGAATAGGTGCATAGATTTATACATATATTATACACATACATACACCATAAATCTAACACCCATAACAAAATCCATAATACAGGCCCATTACTGCCATTGTTAAACTAACACACTTCTTATCTAGTTTACTTTTCCACTTTTTTCCTGTTAACTCTAGTGGTCACTTCTAATTCTGCCCATATCCGGCTTCTCTAGGAAGCAGCATGAACACCAGGCTCAATCTTCTCCCGATCTAAGAACAAAGTCTTGTTGAGAGCATGCCAGGACAACTCTCTGCTCTTCAGCTGACAGCAGGCCAGCCACAGCTTATTTGTTCTGCTGACTCCATTGTGAAACCGTTTGCCTGCAAGATATGCGAATGATTATTACAGACTTTGAGACAGAGAATGACCCCAAAGTGGCCTCCTCTCCACTGGCTGTCTGAATTCGCACAGTGCGGGTATTTCCCAGAATGTCGGGCTTCAGGTGCTCAAAGACAGAACGAAGGGAGGACGTTATTTATGATCACTGGACTAACCACTAATCAAACTAAAGTATATTCCTAAAGACAGAGCAAGTCGGGTCTGGGAAACTCCAGAGGAGCTGGTTTACGGTTTAGATTAGGTAAGCCATGTATGTGGAGGTGTTTGTGCTTGTCTGATTTTGTTGTCATGTATTTTCAGAACAAAATACGCCCTGACCTCATAGGAAAACTGAGAGAAACATGTCTAAGCTCCACGATCAGCTAAACTGTCTGTACTTTCATATTGCATAACACCATTTTTGGGTTTAGGCTAAGATCATTCTGGTTATACACAGATACAGTACTGTGCAAATGTCAGACAGCACTCTTCAGTTATTTCCATTGTTAATTCTTTGACTTATTTTCAGCTTCCACTCTCATTTTCTACGCTTTTAGTGTTTCAAGGAAATCTGCAGGGATATATTTCACACCTCAGAAGTTCAGTCTTCGAAGTTGGTTTTCAAACACATTCATTAGTGGTAAGGTCTGGACTGTGGGGTGGTCAGTCCATTGTTCTAATAACACCAGCAGCCTCTTTAATGATTTCCCAACACCCTTCACACCCATAGCTTTGTCTTCTCACAGTGGAGAGATGGACAGAAACCCCTGTGGATTTGTTTAGATCTGAAGGCAAAGCCTGAAGGACTGGTTAATCTGATGATGTCAGTTATTGGTTACGAGGAGTGCCATTTTCCCTGTATTTCTTAATAACTGTTTTTTAACTCCAGGTTTGGAAACTCCAAAACGGACTTTCCAAATGGCCATGAGCTCTAGCAGGTGTTCATAACTAACTCCGAATCAACAGACAGTGCTGACCACCCCCAGCAGCAAAACACACCATGCCCCTGTTAATCCTGTCTACCACCACAGTGAGAATAAATGGCTTATCAAAGGCTTGTCAAAGGATCAACAGTCCTTTACTTTCCTGCAGTTGTTCCCAAAATCTTTCCACCACATTCCCAGTGGGCTTTCCTGGCAGCTCCCCTGTTGACATGAAGGGCACGAGCACCTCATGCCAAAACACAAGCCCCTCTGGCTCTCTTTTGTCAGGCCTCAGTTTCTCCATCGAATGCCAAGAGGCTCATAAAAACAAAACCAGTGGCGCGGGTTGCCAGAAGCGTGCCCTGTGGAGCTCTTATCCCATTCCCGTACACTAATGAGAGGCCCCACAGTGGGGACTGATGGGAAATCATGGGCTCTCGGGGGGGAAAAGGGGGGTTAGATGCCAAGTACTACAGGCATGAGAACCGTAGAGGTGATATAATATCCTCTCATTGTGAGCCTAAATGGGTTGCCCAACATTGTTGTGGCATATTATTCCATTTTTTAGTATTATTAGAAATATTCTTTGTTTAAAATATCCATCAAACGGATGTAGGCATGTACGGAGTTCACAGATTTTGGTAGTATTGAACAGTGGTAAAAGTAAATCACTCCTGCACTTGAGTGAATAACAGAATAATAAACCAGAAGTCCTCTATTTAGTATTACTTGTTATTAATTTCCTTTATTTCCTATAAATGGCCAACACATATACAGATACATATAATGACACACAAAATATACACATACATATAAATATTCCCAAAACACATTCCACTTTACCAACTGCAAATACACCTAACATCTAAAAAGTAGCTGCACAAATATAATGCATCCAGAAAGAATCAACCAAGAGGAATGAAACTTGGTAAATGGGTTTAACATTATGAGACATGCGAATGAACAAGTCTCACACTCAGCCGTGCATGTGGCGTAAGCAAGGATGAGCCTTATCGCTGTACCGTCTGTGACCAAACAGCCAAGACTGCACACATTCAGTAAGCAGCGATGCCCTCCATGAGACACCCCACTAGTGCCAGCACCATTGGCAGACGGCAGCACAATGCAGGACTACACGCATGCAGACCATTCCCCAGCTGTCCCTAACACCGTGTCAATGTCGACTGCAATGGTGTCGTGCCAGACTGTCATGGAGAGACTCAGAATGGCAGGGGCTGATCTTCAGTGACGAGTCCCAATAAATTACGTTCCAATGAATATTTGTAATGTAGATATTGTGCCCCCATGTTCCTTATCAGTGCAATTGTTACTGAGTGGTAACTGTCAGTTTCTTCACACTGTAAAATAACATAGTTGGGCACAAAGCAGATGACTACAAATTCAGTTCATTTGTTTTGAAATGTAATTTCTCAAAAAAAGTCTCAAAAATAAAAACTTCAAGTTTTAAAGCTTAATTTAAATTTAAGTACAGTAAAAAAAGTACATGTCTTAACACGTATGTCTTAAAAGTATACACCAGATCTCACATACTGGCCAGAGGAACCTATGAACAATAAACAACTCCTGTTTTTTTTTTCAAGTGCCACGTAACTGAAATACTCCCTAGCTGGTGTATACTGTCCATAGTAAAAACTAAACACGTCCACTCTGGACTGTGGCATATACATCTACAAGGTAGGCGTGTCTAATAGAGTGGACAATGAGTGGACACAGTGGTTACGGTGGAAGATGCTAGGATAACTTGGCTAAAAATTGCAGGTTTTACACTGCCACCTAAAGTATATTCATAAACTAGCTCAGCAGACAAAAACTTGCATGTTTAAGGTGGTAGTGACTTCAGGCTTCTGGAGATGGAGTGCACAAGGATGTTGGGGCTGTAAATACCTGCGGGGTATGAGTGACGGGACCCATTGATCCATGTGTGGCAAATGGTTCCAAAGCAGATGCTAACGATTGGCTAAAAGGAGTGACTGCATTTGGGCCAAAGACCATAGTGTGATGGGAGTAGCTGAATTTGCAGGTGTATGGAAGCATATGGTCATATGGGTCTACCAGCAGGGGCTTTATAGCATTCCTCCATCACTATGTAAATGGTATGGTTGGTCTTTAGCATCCCTACGATTTTTTAACCTTGACACAGTTAAAAACTAGATCTCAAACAATAGAATAATGGGTAACAACATAGTTGGGCACAAAGCAGATGACTACAAAGTCAGTTCATTTGTTTTAAAATGTAATTTCTCAAAAAAAAGTCTCAAAAATAAAAACTGATTTAAGTACAGTAAAAAAAGTACATGTCTTAACACGTATGTCTTAACAGTATACACCAGATCTCACATATTGGCCAGAGGAACCTATGAACAATAAACAACTCTTGTTTTTTTTTTTAATTGCCACGTAACTGAAATACTCCCTAGCTGGTGTATACTGTCCATAGTAAAAACTAAACACGTCCACTCTGGACTGTGGCATATAGTTGAAACAGACCGTGTGCACAGCATGCTTCAGTAATTTGAGCCTAAACAAGATACCAGCACAGGATCAGATATGCTCTGCTGTCTAGAGTGCAAACTCGGTTTGCTAAAAATGCCAGTGACTACGGCCCACCATCATTCCTTTGATCTCTCCTCTCATTTTCCCAGGGCTTGAAGTCACATATTCCAACCAGAGCTGTAGCCACCACCTTGAAGCTTCAAGGATAAGAAGCTGGTCTCCGTTCAGCAGCTATAAAACCACAAATTAAAATCAAAATGAACTGCCTGGACTACACCGCCACAACAGTGTTACAACCTAGGCTAATTAAACTGAAATTACTCATTGAAGGTCATGGATGTGATAGAAGGCATTCCCTGTCGTATGAGTCTGTCTGTATCTGCCTGTCTGCATCAACCTACTTTCTCATACAGGTATCTTGCTCTGTGAAAGGAAGTTCTTCTTCCTTTCAAAGGAAGCGCCACAGAGGCAGCAAAAACCGACACGGTAAACAGAATCATGGGAGAATAATCAGATTTGTTCTTTTGATCTTCACATCACTCACTGGAACAAAAAATACCGTTCTGTCCATGAAATCTCGATTTCATCAAGCCCAAACTGTGATAAAACAGATATAACGAAGCCAGATTCGCTGAGATCACTGGTGCGTCAGCAATGACGCTACCGAGAACCGAACCTCTGGTGCTAATTGGTACTTGACGACTGGCTTCCTGATCCTAAAGGGTAATAATGGGGCACAACACCAGAGAGATACTCCCACCTTTAATATTCATAATGAACAAGTGTCTACTTCTAATGCAGAATGAGCAGAGAACTGGAGAGCAATAGTTGTAGCAGTAGGTAGAGCAGACCTGGTTTTGCCGGGGTAGCAATTGTATCATTAAAAGTTATACACCCACCGGCCACTTCATTAGGCACACCTCCTTGTATCACTGTCCCATTTTATCAGCTCCACTGACCATATAGGAACACATGCAGACTGTAGTCTAGCTGTTCTTTAATGGTCAGGACCCCCACAGAGCAGGTATTTGTGGGGGGTGGAACATTCTTGGCACTGTAGTGACACTGACATGCTGATGTGAGTGGATCAGACACAGTAGTGCTGGTAGAGTGTTAAAACACCTCAGTCTCACTGCTGGACTGAGAATCGTCCACCAACCAAAACCACCCAGCCAACAGTGTCCTGTGAGCAGAGTCCTGTGACACCTGATGAAGAGGATGACCGACAGACAGCAGATGAGCTGTCGTCTCTGACTGTACATCTACAAGGTGGACCAGCAAGGTAGGCGTGTCTAATAGAGTGGACAGTGAGTAGACACAGTGGTTACGGTGGAAGATGCTAGGATAACTTTGCTAAAAAATTGCAGGTTTTACACTGCCACCTAAAGTATATTAATAAATTAGCTCAGCAGACAAAAACTTGCATGTTTAAGTGTGGTAGTGACTTCAGGCTTCTGGAGATGGCGCTGCACAAGGATGTTGGGGCTGTAAATACCTGCGGGGCGTCAGTGACGGGATCCATTGATCCATGTGTGGAAAATGGCCAGAGCAGATGTTAACGATGCATTTTGGCATGGCCAAAGACCATAGTGTGATGGGAGTAGCTGAATTTGCAGGTGTATGGAAGTGTACGGTCATACGGGTCTACCAGCAGGGGCTTTATAGCATTCCTCCATCACTATGTAGATGATATGGTTGGTCTTTAGCATCCCTAAGATTTTTTAACCTTGACACAGTAAGCTAAAAGCTAGATCTCGAACAATGATAATGCTATAACTTAAGTGTTTGTTTTGTATAAACTGACAACAAATAAATAAACCTAGATTCCCGCATGATGCATAAACAAGCAAACTTTTACTAACGAACTAGCGAGTAAAAGTCTCATCACTATGGTGACTTAGCTTGCTTCTCATCATCTTCTTATTCCACTTTTCAACAGACGCCAGGCATGTAACTGCAGCACCATTTAAGGTGTAAAAATTCACCTGTTAGAAGAAAATCAGCCTTGCTAGTGATCATTTCTCACCTGAGGATAAGGTTGGAAATGGGATAATTAAAAATTTTCATCTGCTCTGACTAAATGTCTATAAATGAGAAGTGGATTAAAGGTAAGCATTGTTTACGTTTTCTCCGTCTTCACTGCTCACTTCGTGCTTGCTTAGCTAGCGTTACTGCTCATGCCTGTCTTAAGCAATTTGACTACAGAATTAAACAAACATCTTCAGTGCCAGTTTATTCAAGCGCTGGCATCAACCGCTCCCACTCTCCTCAGCAGATACAGTGGATCTTGGTTGGATTCACTTGATACTTTCCACAAGTAAACTGTAGGTTAGTACGAGGAGCTGCTGGATTGTCTGGTGAGATGCTGGTGGGTCCAAAATCCAGCTGGTGCTTCATGTGTTTACTCAATCTTGTATACATATGTGGTCGTAAAAATCGCAACTAGACATCGCTTTTCCAAAACTGATGGTCTTTTAAAACTTAGGTTATCTGCCAGGTTACCTTACACATTCCTGCTCTCAGAAATATACATAACCGTGCCTTCACTCATCTTGTGTGGAATGATCCCACATATTGCGGGTGAGGGAAAGTTTAATTTCATTTGTATTTTTATTTTTTACAGAGTACGTCACACTACGTCCTAAAAAAACACTGTGGCATGTGTACCAGAAACAAATGAGGAGCTGGAAATGTTTGCTGAGTGTGCTGGGAAATGGATTCTGGGTATGCATTTATGGATATGAGTTTGGTGTCAATGTAAAACCAGAGAATTGTAGCAGACATCAAACATGAAACATGTGTTGACTGATGGACTGCATCTGGGGTAAATGATGACAACAATCACGTTAATTCGATTTTTCACAGTACTACTCATTTAGAAGTGTTTGGAAAGCTATATGGTAAGAAGCTTTTTCAGGTTTTTCCTTGGCTTATAATACCACCAGAGACGGCCTCCCACTCTAGCTATTAAAGGTAATAGCACGGCACCTCCAAACTAATATACACTAAAACAGTGCCATGACCAGATCTCAGTTTAGACGAGAAGTAGTTGATAGTATGATCATTGACGTAGACCTGGTGCGTTCCATGCAGTTTAGTGATGCACTTGCCGGCTGCATGGTTTTCTGGTTCATTTTCATAGTATGACTCGGCCATACCTCTGAAGTAGTGCAGGCTGAAGTCTGGCTGATCACAAGCTGTTGCCGCAACTCTGAGGTTTGTTTTAAACGACAAGTTTCATTGATGGCTCGCTTGATAAAAGTAAAACCAAAGTTATTTCCAGCAACTGCTGTGGTTAACTGTTCTATTCATCAAACTAACAAAGGCAACAGCAAAGTCAAAAAAGCTCCAGTTCAGCTTAAAAAGTAGGGCGGTGTATTTTTCAAGAACATGATGATACAATATGTACTGTGATACAGAGGTTAGGATGATGATAGGAGGTTATGATTATGGTTATGATAGTGATTTTGAAATCTTACTTTAGGAAGACTCTTATAGAACAAACACAGCATCCTATGCTAATGCTAACATTAGTAGTTCATGGCACCTTAACACGGGGTGGAAGAGTCGAATGGCTGACTAGATCACATTGCTATCTAGCGGCCAGGGGTTGCAACACTACATGAAATGAGCCACTGTATGACGCAAGTCTTTACAAGATTAATAGAGAGATTTTGAGAATCTATTCAGTATCACGAAACACAGCATCGCGATACTTAAGTGTATCAAAAGCCTCAACAAGAATCCATGAGCTGTACGAACAAGAGTGAGAGGCTACAACTGCAGATTATATGTAACCACTGAGCCTGGGTGTGTGCGTGCCTGTGTGTGTGCATATACATATATATACACACAGGCACGTATATACACATATATATGAATGATAATGAATTCTGGCATTGTAATCTTGAAATATCCCCATGCCATCACAGAAGACGGAATAACCAGGTGGTTCGATATATCCGGGTTGAGTATCACACATCTGAACCTAGAACTGAACACTGCAGCAACCTCAGATCATAGCACTGCCCCCACAGGCTTGTGCGGTAGGCACTAGGCATGATGGGTGCATCACTTCAGCCGCCTCTCTTCTTACCCTGATGCACCCATCACTCTGCAACAGTGTAAATCTGGGCTCATCAGACCACATGACCTTCTTCCATTGCTCCAGAGTCCAATCTTTATGCTCCCTAGCAAACTGAATTGCTGGTTAGCCTCACTGACAAGTGGTTTTCTTAAGGCTACACAGCGGTTCAGTCCTAATCCCCTGAAGTCCCCTTCGCAGTGTGCGTGTGGAAATGCTCTTACTGTCACTTTTAACATATCTCTAAGTTCTACTGCTGTTTTTCTACAATTTGATTTCACCAAACGTTTAAGTGATCGCCGATCACCATCATTCAAGATTTTTTACCGACCACATTCCTTCCTCGACGATGTTTCCCCACTGTCCTTCCACGTTTTAATAATGCGTTGGACAGTTCTTAACCCGATTTGAGTAGCTTCATCTCCTTAGATGCTTTCTCTGCTTGATGCATGCCAATAATTTCACCCTTCTGAAACAGATGAACAACTTTTCCACGACCACAGCATGTGTCTCTCATGGTTGTTTAACAAATAAAAAGGTACTCACTACATCAGTTAGGGTTAAATAACTTGTTGCTAGCTGAAACATAATCACCCATGCAGTAATTATCCAATGGGGGGCTTGCTTAGTTAAATTCATGTATATACACACACACACGAAAAAGTGAGAGTGGTGGGAGCTAGTGCAGAGTAAGACGTTAACTGTACAGTGCAACTGCTTGTTTGCTTTGGAGCCATTTACCACACATGGAGCGAGACATTCGCTGCACTGTACCACCTCTTCATAGTCTATGAATCCCGTCACTCACACCCTGCAGAGATTTATAGTCCCATCATCCTTGTGCAGTGCCATCTGCAGGGGACTGAAGTTACTACCACTTTAAACACACAACGTGGCTAATTTATTGTGCGCTGAGGCTAGTATTATCCCAAAGGATGTAGTTAATGTTGCTCTCCCTGGACATCAGTGATGTGCTCACCCTCTGTTGCTCATGTTTGGATAAAGCCAGAGTTCAGGTTATTAAGCTAGTGTTATTTATTACTGACTGTAATAAATACATCCTGATGAAGCTCATTTTATCCACACAAATTTGAGCACATAAGACAAATGTGGTTAGTCATGACCATGGGCGTGGTAGTGGGGGGAAAAGTGGACCTGACTACCCAGGGCCCGAGTAGGGAGAGGAGAATATCCTCGTGTACTGGCATGGATAGGGGCCCACTGACATTAAGAGTGTACAGGGCCCAGAATTTGCTGCTACGCCCCTGGTCATGACTAACTACACAAATCAATGCAATTAATCACTGTTTATTATTACTTCCATTCTTTGACAGCCCTAATCTCTGCATATAATACTGAGGAAGACTTTTATACCAGGCTAATATCTTAGACCAGTAGCCACATCAACATCTCCAGCTGAGATTTTCCTTCACTGGTCTGAAAAGGGTTTCGCTGCATGCAAAGGAGGAGGCCAGTGATTTAACAGGCCTGAAAGCCTTGTCATATTTGTGCTCCTTGCTTACCGGTGCGCAGTAAAATGAAACAAAAGAAGCAGTGTTAGCTTGCGCTGCTGAGTTAAAGCATGTGGTCAACAAAGAGATTATGCATGAGGGCATGCGCCGAAATTGGAGGATGATGTGTTGATGGTGACTTTTCTTCTGGTCGACCACAACACACACGGTTTACTGCTGACCAGCTGCATAACTTCGACTTTGACTGTAACTTTTATTTGGGTGGCTAACTGGCTATCAAACATAATGATGGGTGGTTTTCACTTCTAAGCAGCCTTTGCTGAGACCACATGAAGCGTATTCCGTTGCTATAACACAGAAAGAAAACCCAAAACACGTTCAGATTGTAAGTTCAGATATTTGGATTATGGGTATAAGAATGCATGTAATGCGAATTTAAAAGAGAAGGCCAGCTTTTGTTTCAGACTTTCTGCATAATTACATCATAAAGATGTAAACAGTTGTTCCGAGTGGTTTGAAGTGAAATGCACCGTTCTAGAGAAAACTACAGAGTCACAGTTGTTTACAGTGGCGGTGATAGCAACCAGACGTCTACCTTATCCATTACGTTATTACATAAAAGGCAGGGTGTGGTACATCCAGCAAGACAGCACTCAAAAGGACCTTCATGATCAACGTTACCATGAAAAATAGAATGGCCATATTTGGTCATAGGCATCGTGACCCCTGGTTCCTACTGCCAGCCCAGTAAAGAAATTGGCGCCATTTACGTTTCCACATGTAAACACTCTGAATGACCTTGTTTACAGCCCAATGGCCAAATTCCGCCAAACGTTTGGAGGACAGAAAAAAAAAAGGCCACAGTTTTTCTTTAATGCTGTGGCAGTAGTGCTAAACCTAATGAGATGCTATCTGACCATGTGCTTCAGGTGGTTTAAAACTGCCCAGTTACAGAGCCAACGAATCTGGAGACAAGTCTTAGTCAGACATTCCTCAGCAAAATCTGCAGGAGGGCAAGTTGCCAACCTTTCGGAAAGCGACTTCATCTTGGAAACAGACCTCATTAAGGCCAGATTGTTTTCACCCATAAATGCTGCGGTGTCAGCTCCATTTTTATTCCACGGCTCAGGCCAAGAAAACAACACGGAGGTTAGCAGCTAATAATATCCACGGCAGACCGTAAGCGGGACAAACATTTTACTGAGACGTCAGAAATTCCACAAAGTGATGTGAGAAGAGCCCAATGTTTACTGCCTCAGGTGGAAAACAAGCCAAGGGCTGCAGAGGAGCCTGCTCAACGCGCCGTGTAAATCCGGCTGTGAATTCTGCTCGGCGGAAGCCTCGACACAATGTCTGAAACAAAGCGAGTCCTGTTTGTATCCATTCGCTAGCGGTAGATAAAGCGATAAGAAATTCATTCGATCGTGTTGCCAGGCAGCCAAACTAGCAGCACAGCAAACAGAATCAGAACATCTCGCAGAAAGACCAGGTTATTTCCCTTCCCTACAAAAGAAGAAAGCGTCTGCACGGCCGAGCGCCAGGAATACGACCTACTGCTGACCGCCCGTTCCATCCCACACCATCTATCTCTGAGAGAGACATCAGGAAAGATAACATGAACCAGGTGAAGAATATAACTTCTGGTTTCGTGCATGGTTCCAAGGATTAGAACAGATGAGATCACTGCTTTTATAGGAATAACATTTGGCAACATGAGAAGGGAGGGGGGGTGACTTTATCCTGGAAGTGTTGCTTAAACCGTACCAAGAACAGAAGCAAAGCAGAAGAGTGGGCTAGAGCAAAAAAAACAAAAAAGCCCCCTTACAGAAACGTGTAGGTGCACACGCCATAGCAAAGACCAAGGTAAACACGCAGCAGCTGCCAAGCTCTGGCAGAACGGAGGTGCTTCCCCTTCTCGTTTCCAGCTGGAGTTAGGAGACGGTGAGCAATACTCCTCGTCTTCCAAGACTCTGACATAAGCAGGGGATTTTTAAACCACCATGGCAAAAAATAGTCCAGTGGACATCTTAACCCACCTATGCTGTCTAGGCCGGACAACTGAGCTCACAGATGTGAGAGCCATGTCTGGAACAGCTGTAGTGTTTTCTAGTCAGTGCTTGTTGTGCTCCTGGTCTGGCTCAGTCACACTCAATTTACTAATGTAAACAAAGAACTAATTCAGAGGAGCACCGCTTACTTTCAGTTTCTAAAAATAACAGAACGCGCTTTTTTCCCTGGTAAAAAGGCCTTTTGGCAGTGGTTACTTGGTCGGATTACAGTGCAGAGCCGGGTGAAGGACACTTGTTTGTAAAGACTTTATTTGGATAGCCTTATATAGACGCTTTGCAAACGCGTTAACTTGTCATAACTTATTGTTACTGCAGCTGCAGATCTCTGTTACTTTGTCTGAGGTTTTTCAGCCCCCCTACACTTTGAGGATGCCAGTGGTAATGGCCCAAAATCTAGTTTCATTAACTTCCATTACCAAGGTCACTGACCTTCTCCTGCAAATTCATAACTTGGAAAATATGAGGATGTCCCGACAGCAAAGTGCCTATTAGCAACACCTTGACTTTTTACCTTTACCTTCACTACTAGTTTGGTAATGGTTTGAGGATTTTACAAAGCTCTACACAAATACAATCATACTGTATAAAAAATAAATAAATAAAGATTTCAATTCTACATGGTGGGCTGGTTTCCCAGAAAGGCTCTAGTCTTCAACTACAAAGGGATTTTGTATAGAGGGTTTCAAATGAAAGGATGATATAGTCTGTGTCTGCACTTAATCCATGTTCGGGAAACTGTCCCTGTAAATTTAAACTAATCTGGGGAAAAAAAAATCAGTTATTACTAAGAGAGCACCAATCTTATCATTTTAATAACAAAGCAGACACCATGTGGGCTTACATGAACACATGGAACACTACCTGTGCTTTTTATTAACTAGTAGGTGGATTTCCTAAAAAAAAAATTTTGCACAAACAATTACGACGTGTTTCCAGCCACTCCGGTTGTACAAAGACGCTTCACATGACGTCGGTTTTGACTAGAGGCTGCATCTAAACAAGCAAGACTATGAGATGTAACTCACTTTTTGCTTAACGTAGAATCATCTTTACAGCCGTTTGCCATCCTTTTTTTTTTTTTAGTGCCCATCGTGTACACAGTATAGAGATGCCGGGTTGGACGAGTGATGGCCCACCTAATGAGGCCTGAAATCTCTAAGCCACCCTAACGATTACATCTGGGAAGACAAAGGCGCCAGAAAATTCTGGGAGGATCCATATTTCAAACGATCTTGGGATTTGGCATTTCAGAATGTTGAAAGCAACCTTCGAAAAGCTATGTGCCATGATCAGACCATCTGTAGAGCCAATCGTTTCCTAACGCAGGCTGGCCGTGCCAACTGATGGGAGAATCGCCACAGTGTTATACAAGCTGCCCGCTTGTGCAGTGTATAGGGTCGTGGGCGAAACATTTGGCGTAAGCGTAAACAGTTCACCGCAGCTCTTAGATTTCCCAGCTTTCCACCTCGTCACAGTGTAAAACTCTTTTCGCAATATTTGGGTGTTTTCTGAATTTTGGGATTTTCCCCTTTAGTTATTTTTCACATTTCCAACAAATCAGTGGATGGAAAATTATGCGGCAACATAAATAATATACAGGAATTTCCCTTTAATTTCTACGGAATTTCTATTTAAATACATAATCAAATAAGGAATGAAGCAAAAGGATATTTGGCACAATGAGTTTTTGTGCACTGTTACACTGGTAAACACTACACACTTGTACAGGTGTAGCTGAAGCATTCGAATACAGTTGGATGGCACTTACCTCACCTGCGTTACTTACATCATAAGTTTGTAACAAAGATCACCCAACCTACAAACGATCACTGGCTTACTGCGTTCCAGCCGCACATTCTTAGTAACTACAGTCTAGACCTGCCAAATTTAGAGCTTGTCTGACACCTTTTCTTTCCCATCACAACTTTGCAATGATGGAAACCTTCGCAAGGGTCTTTTTCCAGTAGAAGAGTGTCATGTGTCTCTTAAGCCCAGTCTCTTCCCCTCTCTTTTTTTGGCCCAAGACATGTGATCTTGGAATAGTACCTGTATGTGAAATTTCCCAAGTTCATCTGAGGTTTCAACAGCAGGCTCTTCCAATGCACCGTCTGCTGGATAACATGTTTGTAAGCTTACCCTCAAACCTCTCTCCGCTCACAGAACGCTGAGAAACATGCAGCTTTGTGGACAGAGGCTAAATATGGCAGCTTCTTGAATATGTTTGCAAAAATGCAAATAGCATTTTTGATTTATTTTTATTATAGTATCATAGTCAATCATCAAGAAACAGGACAACATTATGACACAGACCTGTTTTCACTACTACCAGCAGCATTGATTACCTCACACCATGTGCTCCCCATGAAAGCCTGCAGTCTCCCCCAGAAGGTGGATATTGACATCACTGCAGGGGCAGACACAGATCTTATGTAATTCACCAACGCTCGCAGGAGGCCTCAGGGTCAAATATGGCTGCTGAGTCAGCCACGCATATCAATACCAGCCATCTGACTTAACGAGCCGCTTAAAAGGAAGTCAAAACAACTTAAGTGTCTGTTGCTTCGCTGCTTCAAAGGCACTGAATCATAGCAGACCCATTCTTCTTTTTGCTCTCGTACCTCTTTCTGGTTCTGGGTTTTGCTGATCTGAAAGGCAGCCTTTAGTGAGCTCTCTCCCAGTCACAGGGTTTTATTTAATTCCTTAACACCTCTTTAAAATAGAAGGCAATTTTTAGAAAAGGAATTAGAGGCAGACGTAAAGAGATATCACCACTGACCAACTGCACGTTTCATTACAAAGAGAGCATCAATATAAGCATAGAAACCACAGCACATACAGTTTTTTTTTTTTCTGTTAGCTGTTAGTTTCTTTTTTTATCTATCCTAACTCAAAAGGTTGTCTAAAAAAAAATGTTGGGTATTGTGAAAAATCTTTTTTAAAGGATTTCTGTGTTGTAAGATTTTCCAGGACCTCACCAGTGGCAGGTTAAAGTTGCACTAGCACTCCAAGCCACAATCGATGTTCAGTCAGTCCTCATCCTGGGTACTAACCACACCCAAAAACATCAGTGATTCAAATGATATTAGCATTCTGTTAGCTAATCAGGCAGATATTCACTGTTCTTGGTAAACAAACTGTCCTAAAATGGACCATTTTGAACATATTTCAGTGTTTGTGCTCACACATTTCAGTATCTGCAGGGCCTACCAACCCACAAACTGTGAAAAAGACAACCCAGTTAGTCCTTCTGGGCTGCCTAGATCAGAAAACATGGGATTCAACAAAGCTGTTTGGATTTGGCTCCCACTGTTCCATCAGTTAGGGTACACATTACAATTCCCCCTTTTAACCTTCACGAAAGAACGCAATTTGGTTTCTTGCTGCTGCATTATGTGGCAGTGAGGACCGAAGCTCAAACGCGCTGCACCTGGATGAAGTTTATTTTTGTTACAGTGGTGAAAATTCTTTAACTGTGAGCTAACCACTTTGTGTTTGACACAAAGCTGAAGACAGCTTCTTGTTTGCTTTTTCCCTTCCACCTTAAATAGTCTAGCAGTTATGCTGGTGCCTCAAGCTACCTATCCAGCCGTAATGTTGATGCCTCAAGCTAAATGTTCAGCTTATTGCTTCAATTTCAAACAGTGGGGCATAAGAACCTGATCTCAGCCTCAAGTGTCTGACTGCTGCTTTTTTATTTCTGTAAGCTGAACTTTATAGTGAGAGTAGCGTTAAACCATATGCTAAGCACATAGAAGAAGAGTATGGGGTGAGCAGTGGCTCATTGTCTCATTGGAAGACACATTCAAACCAACCATTCTGAAGAGGGCTGTTTAGACAGGGGAGAACGCTGCTGTGGTGCTTCATCCTTGTGGCATTTCAATAAGACCCCAAGGAGCTGCATTAACTTTTGTAAAAGGGGTTTAATATGGCACTATTAAATCTCTAGATTACTCATACTTGAGATCACTGGGGGGGAAGCATCACACCACAATGTAAATTTCCTGCGAGTTGTCAGTCCATGCGATCATTAAAGCTACACTATGAGAGTTATGCAGAAGGCCTCTATGGTGGAAATGTGTAATTGCACACAGCATGCAGAAATACATTTCTAACATCAGTTTGGCTACAGACCCTGTCCATAAACCGATGAACCTGATGATTACAAGAGAGAACTCAGCTTTAATTACTGGGTTACCTTCCAAGGATGTGAGCTGTAGTGTGTGAATAACCACCATCTTCACATCTGATTTTGCATCTGAGACCTAAAATTGGCACTGGATCTTCTTACATGAAGTTGATATGTAAATACATATAAAACACACGATATGTAATACACATATGTAATGTAATACATCATATGTAAACACATATGATGCAGTCTAACAACTCCTGGAATGACTCAGTACTGCCACTTGTTACAAATAAAAATACATAGTGCAGCTTTAACCTAAAATCATTAATCTACTCTAAAATAATATAATAAATAATTAAACTGTCAACAGTGACCAAGTATGATCATCAAAACTATCACGGGATAAAGCAAACTTCAGAGCTGCAGTTTTCTCAAGACTTTCCAGCATGAAGCTTGTAAAAGCACTTTACTGGGATACACTTACCGGTAGTTCGGAAGGCTCTGGCAGGAACTCTGCGTCTTCCCCGAATATGAAGTCAGGAGGCAGCTCGGGGTCTCTGGCATTAAAGATTATGTCCCCTGGTGGAACAATCATTTAGGAAAGAGGAATCACTATGATATCAGACACAGTATGATGGCTGTCTATTTTATTTATGTGTATAAACAGGTGAAACTACCTAATATACCTCTCACATTAAAACACAGGTACCCTTCGGGGAGTTTGTGTATCCAGCCACAGTATTCACACACACACATTTTGTATATTTCATAGAGCTAATTGGTAAAATCAAAAGTGAATCGATGCTGAATGCTTTAATTAGGCCAATAAATGAAAAACATTATTAAACATGCCCTGTATTAATGGGTTTAGAGTTCCCCAAAACTGTCTTGAGATTTGTCTCCCTTCTCATACCTGATTCTGAGTACTGATACCAATACGAACTACAGTGGGGTGCGAAAGTTCGGGCAGTCTTGTTCATTTTCCTGATTTATCTTTATAAAGCATTGATTGTTTGGATAAAAAAATTCCATTAAATATATCATATAGGGGACAAACACAGTGATATTTGAGAAGTGAAATGAAGTTTATATGATTTACAGAATCAATATCTTCTAATGAGAGTCTGGATTGTGGCTGAAGGTATTTTAGACCATTCTTCTTTACAAAACATCTCTAGTTCATTCAGGTTTGATGGTTTCCGAGCATGGACAGCTCTCTTTAAGTGACACCACAGATTTTCAATAATATTCAGGTCTGGGGACTGAGATGGCCATTCCAGAACGTTGTACTTGTTCCTCTGCATGAATGCATTAGTAGATTTTGAGCAGTGTTTAGGGTCGTTGTCTTGTTGGAAGATCCAGCCCCGGCGCAGCTTCAGCTTTGTCACTGATTCCTGGACATTGGTCTCCAGAATCTACTGATATTGATTGGAATCCATGCGCCCCTCAACTTTAACAAGATTCCCAGTCCCTGTTCTGGCCACACAGCCCCACAGCATGATGGAACCACTACCAAATTGTACAGTAGGTAGCAGGTGTTTTTCTTGGAGTGCTGTGTTCTTTTTCCTCCATGTAGAACAGCCCTTGTTATGCCCAAATAACTATTTTAGTTTCATCAGTCCACAGCACCTTATTCCAAAATGAAGCTGGCAAATGTGCTTTAGCATACCTCAAGCGGCTCTGTTGGTGACATTAAAACACAGGTACTCCTCCGGGACTTTGTGCATCCAGCCACAGTATTCACAGACTCCGGCTATACATTTTGTATACTTCATAGAGCTAATTGGTAAAAACAAAAGTGAATCGATGCTGAATGCTTTAATTAGGCCCATAAATGAATAACATTATTAAACATGCCCTGTATTAATGGGTTTAGAGTTCCCCAAAAAGGTCTTGAGATTTGTTTCCCTTCTCATACCTGATTCTGAGTACTGATACCAATACGAACTATAACTACTCAGCTTGCCTGGATGGTATTTACTAGATGGATTATACATATTAGATGCTATTTTTGTTAAAAACCATATGCTTGGTTATTAAATGTACATACTGTACTTAGTATTTCCTATAACTTAATAAGAAACCAACAACTTGAGTAAATGCAAAAAAAAAAAACTCATTTAGGCTTCAAAACGAAACTGCACAATTTATCATCGTCAGCCTGTGGTGTGTACATGTCAGCACTCAGCAGATTTTCTGGCTCGGCATGAAGCTGAGCTGAATGTTTCACATCCGAATATGTCATGTAATTTGTGTCAAGCATGCGTTTG
This sequence comes from Prochilodus magdalenae, assembly GCA_024036415.1. Taxonomy (NCBI): domain Eukaryota; kingdom Metazoa; phylum Chordata; class Actinopteri; order Characiformes; family Prochilodontidae; genus Prochilodus; species Prochilodus magdalenae. The sequence continues at coordinate 68,611 of JAMWET010000178.1, read as the reverse complement.
GTTCACTCATGCTACATGTCTAAGCGTCGGGCTCTGCTGGAGTTCAGTAAAAGTCCCTGTTGCTCGTGCTGTCAGTGCAGAAACGTCCAGCATTTTGTCTGGCCTGGCTGAAGCTTAGGACTGTAAGATCCTGCCGCTGAGTGATACAGCTGACTGACAGAGGTGCACTGCAGGTGGGGCTTGTGGACACATTAGCTTGACTAGCAGGCTGCTTGGCTAAACATTACATTAATTCAATTAATTTATTCAATCAGTTAGTTAACAAGAGTTCAGAGGTTAATTACATCCCCTCACTAACAACTGACTCAGACTGTAAACAGCAGGCGAGTGACCACTGAAAGTAGCAGCTCAGGTATTCAGGTAAGCGGTTCCTCTCTGCATGCTTTTCCTGTAACATACTCCTGTTAAAGATTGAGCCCTGAGCCTTTGTTTACGGCTGCCTGTAAACCAACACTGCTGACGTGTTGTTAAATTCTGTCATTACTGTGTGCGTGGGTCAGAAATTGCTTTGTGATGTTGGCCAGTATGGTACCAGTATTAGGGCCAGTACTTGTGCAGCACGATTTACAAATCATTCAACCCCTCCACAAGTCGCTTCTTTATGTGTGTACAGCTTACCAAAGCAGTTGTGACCGGTAGTGGACAGTACTGAAGTAAAGGTAATTGGTTAGTGTACTTAAGTAGTTTTCCGTGTATCTATGCCTTACTGTAGAGTTTCCATTTTGAATGATGTTGTACTTTAACCCCACCACATTTCAAACTCGCATATCTGACTCTTTACTCAACTACATAATGCCAAATTTGTCACTCCTTTCGGCTTCTGTGTGCGTAAAAACGTAACACGGCAAAACGAAACAAGCTTATTCATGGATACTTGGCATCCATGGACATGTCTATTTCAGGCCTAGACTACATCAAGGACCACATGAAGGAAAGCAGGTAAAGCAGGGTGGGGCTAGTGAATAGATACATTGTCCCAGACATGGTGGGTAAATAGTTCACAAAATAGAAATATAATAATAAGTACACATGCACTCGTGATTGGCGAGTGTTCTTCTGCGTTTATACAAACACTGTTTCCTTTTATATAAATGTGTTTTGGCTAGTTTATGTTTATGAACTGAGACCTACAGATGAAGTATAGTAGATGAGAACTCATTTGTGAACCTGTTTAAAGCAAGTTTTATTAAACCTAAACTAAGTGCTGCTAAATAAATCTTAAACTGAAACTTGGCTTGTTTGCGAAAAGCTATTTTATAGTTCTAGCTAATGGAACCTGTTCTTCTTCAGTGTTCTGTGCTAATGATCCTTTGAATAGACGTCAGTGTCAGACTAATGAATGAGCTTCTATTAAAGACTGGTGGGCTGAGAGACACTAGAGTCTCTTCACCTACACTGAGCTGATGAAGAGTCCTGTTCCAGAAATGATAATAGGACATTAGAGCCGTAATAAACCATGCTCCTGTTACTCTCCATACTTCAGTACATCTGAAGGTAAATACTTCAGTACTTTCAGGTCTAAACGGAGGAATTTCTATTTGTATCAGAGGAGTATTTAACCTTACATTAACATTTATGGTATTTAGCTGACGCTCTTATCCAGAGCGACTTACAAGGGTATTCATATTACAGGGAGGCAAGTGTAGTGTTAGGAGTCTTGCCCAAGGACTCTTATTGGCGTAGAACAGCATAGCCACTCAGACCGGGATTCGAACCCCGGTTTCCCACATGTGGTAGTGGTTCTAAGGTGGGTAGTGGTGTTATCCGCTGAGCTACACCAACCACCTTAGGTACTCTAGAACAAGAACATGGTTTGTGTACTTCTTTCACCACAGGAATGTTATAACACAGGAAACGTGCTTCATACGCTGATAATAATGCAAAACAGCACATGGTTAATATTGTAATAAAGACAATCTATTTGTTGTATGTCATAATAAGGTCATAAAAAGTCACATTAAATTTATTAACCCTTATGTCGTCTTGAATGCCCTATGGCAATGTTACTCATTCTGTGGGCTGTGGACCACCAGTGGGCCATTAAGTACTCTCTAGTGGTCCTTGGGCCTGTGCTCGGGTGGAGGCAGTAGTATTAAGTGAGCCGGATATGTCTTATAATAACTATATTAATATGAATATATGTGTATATTAATGTACACATGTACAAATATAAATGTTGCAGTATGAGCAAGCTCATTAAACATCTTCAGCTTGAGACAGCATAGCTGCTGGCTAGCCACTGATGGAGGGGTTTCTTGGGGGACTTTCCTTGAGCTCACTTGTATGAACTTGGACATATAATTTTCATATAAGCACATTTCGTGAAGAAACTGTACATATAGATAATATATACAGAAGTTGATTTTAATTTTCTAGTGGGCTGCTATGCTTTGTTGTCATCATCTGGTGGGCCTTGGGTCGGAGAAGGTTGAGAACCCCTGCCTGCCGTTATGATAAATAAGAGAGACATGTGGAGCTGATGTGGATGACTCTGGGACACTGCGCTTAAACCCTTAGTTGGTTGGATTACCTCATAAACATTCTTACCTGACATCTTACAAACCACTGACACCCTACACCAGAACATTCATCAAGCCCTACAAGCCCTATAAGCCCAACAATCCCGAGTGATTGTCACTTTAAAAACCGGGCCAATAAAGCCAAAGCTCTTTCTGCAATTTACAAACCTTTTTTTTTGGTGATTTTGATCTTTTTTTAAACATTTATATGTTCTCCAAAAAGGAGTAAAAAAATGCAGAGCAAGGCAAACACAAGGGAGTAGTTTTCCACAGATGGGAGCTGGAATGACATCAAGCTAATGTTTGTCATAAATCCGTCATGTTATTTGGAGAAAAGACAAATCCTCTTTGCCAACCACCTCAAACCAATTATTCCCAGACTTCTTTGACCATGTTGTTCTGTCACGGGACTATTAGTGCTAAGGAGTAATAAACCTGAAGGTAGGCCTTTGGGCATTGAGTCAAATGGGTGCTTGAGAAATATTGCCCCAGCTGGGGCAAAACCGGGAACACTGTGTGCTACTCGTCGCACCATAGCTCTGCAGGCAAACAGCAGGCAGCTTACACTGCTGCCAGAGCTTTCAGAGTCCATAGCAAACAATCAGACTTCCTCCCAAAAGACGGGGCAAAAGAGAGACCCACTTCAAAATCATTAACCATCAGCAACCACTAAAAAGAATGTTCTGCTAATGCATGCTCTATATCCTGCACCTTCCAATTAGTGGGCATCAGAGAGGCTACACAATATGCTGTTATTATGAGCATAAAAATGAGGGTTCAAAGACCTCGCAATGTTAATGCAACCCGATCTTTCTTTAAAACATCTTGGATGACAATTCCTGCTGATTTGATAGGCAGCTCTGCGAAAGACGGTAAAGAACAACACCCAAATAATAAGACAGATAAAGATAAAACATTTCTGAAAGGGACGATTCTGAAGCTGGTGTGGCAACAAACAATTAATATTACAGCTGCGCAATTATAGAGGACTTTTATAATAGTCATAACAGTAACCATTTGTAATGGTGGAGGGAATGATGTCCAAGCAAGTCATCCTCCGCACAAAGGCTGGGAGTTATGAAATGGTATTGAGTCATCTAGGAGTTGTCAACCACTGGCTGTTGTGAAATCAAAACCAGGAAACTATTCCCAGATTGACTTGGGTTGTTTATTGGTGACGCCGAAAGGCATCTAAGTCTCTTCAGATAATGAAATCAAATGAAATGGCAATTGGCAACACACAAAACGCCGGAACACTTTAAACAGCCCACATTTGCAACATATGACATTTACTTCTATGGCAGCAACAGTAAATCAAGCTTCTGAATATACTCTGTTCTCAGTTATCACCCCTGATTTAACCACATAAATAGGCGGTATTAGTTAGTTAGTCACTGTAGGTTCCCTCCCTGTCAAACAGTCTAAGGCAGTGATGTTCAGCTCTGGTTCTGGATGGTCAGTGGAATAGTGGATGTGTTCAAATAGGTAAAGCACCAAACCGCTGGACACCAGTGCCTGAACACCCCTACTCTAGGGGTATTAGCTCTGCATGCAGACTGCTAACACAAGGCAACGCTAGTAGTAGTCCTGGAACCACATGCCTGGAGTTCCTCAAATACATCTGTTGACATGAACATTTAACACAGGAAGTGCACTGAGCGAACATGAGCTGCCTTCAACAGCTGTTTCACTGGATCCAATCAGATTCCACTTTGTAGTGGAGTGCGTTTACAACTTTCCAGATTTTGTACCTCAAATCAGATAAACCAATCAGGCCACAATCACCTGTAGACTCCTGATCTGCTCAGTCCAGATCTACCAACAGAGACTTGATCTGCCAAGTTCAGATCTACCTACAGACTCCTGATCTGCCAAGTCCAGATCTACCTACAGACTCTTAATCTGTTTAGTCCAGATCTGACAACAGAGAGTGGATCTGCTCAGTGCAGATCTACCAACAGAGAGTTGATCTGCTCAGTCCAGATCTACCAACAGAGAGTTGATCTGCTCAGTGCAGATCTACCAACAGACTCCTGATCTGCTCAGTCCAGATCTACCAACAGAGACTTGATCTGCCAAGTTCAGATCTACCTACAGACTCCTGATCTGCTCAGTCCAGATATATACGTAAAGACTCCTAATCTGCTCAGTCAAGGTCTATGTACAGACTCCTGATCTGCTCAGTCAAGATCTATGTACAGACTCCTGATCTGCTCAGTCCAGATATATACGTAAAGACTCCTAATCTGCTCAGTCAAGGTCTATGTACAGACTCCTGATCTGCTCAGTCAAGATCTATGTACAGACTCCTGATCTGCTCAGTCAAGATCTATGTACAGACTCCTAATCTGCTTAGCCCAGATCTACACACAGACTCCTGATCTGCTCAGTCAGGATCTACGCTCAGACTCCTGATGTGCTCTATCCAGATCTATGCACAGACTCCTGATCTGCTCAGTTCAGATCTACCAACAGACTCCACATCTGCTCAGCCCAGATCTATCAAGGGACTCCTGATCATTTCTTCTGAGCTCTGTAAGCAAGTATGTCTCAAAAGAACACACGTTTGCCAGAAGGATTGCTACTTCAGTGCCTCATGACTCACACCTATTACCGGAACACTCAATTAAGATCACTGCTGAGTAATAATTACTATCAAACCCATTTGGTAACATTAAACAGCTGCTCAGTGAATAGTGATACTTGGAAGCATCACAGATAAATGCTCACACACTTTTTCTCTGAGGCATAAACATTAGTTTATAGTATGTCTAATGGCGACATTAATAAAAGTAGCAAACATTTAAAGTATAAAAGTATAAAAGTATGTGTCACGCCCTCCATTGTCTTACTGGATGATTGGAAAGAGTGACCACATGACGGCCATGCTGGACAGTTGTACATTTTATTTTTTGCTGTGGTTTAGTGAACAAAGACGGTGCCATGACAATAATAGAAAACTGACTAACAAGTCACAATAACTCATCTATAATGCAGAAATCTCGTATGATGGCTCATCATGAGTAACAGCAGTCGCTCTATACATTTAGCCAAAGTTGGCACTTACATCAAAAAGAAGGGCCTTGAACAAAAAACACATTCATCAGCTGGATCAAAGCACATTTCAGATCATTTTATGGGGGGGGGGGGGTCACATGAATAGACATGGGTAATAGACAAGGTCACATGGGTAAAATATCACAAGTGAAAACAAACAGAGCCAAATGATCATAAGTAATGATAAGTCACAGAAGCAGGTATATTTTCAGGCTGGTTAAAGTTCACAATTCTTGTTTTAGCACCCAAATTTTCAAACGCATCACATTCAGTACCGCAGTTTTACAAGTTCACTTTTTCTTTTCTTTTTTTTAATCGCTGTCCATATAGGCCATATTGACTTGTAAATGATTAACTAACAATGTGGTCAACATAAAGTTTTTTATTTGAAGCACAAAGAAAGGTAGCAGTGCATTTGTCGGGCATCTAATGTGTTTTATAGATGCATTGTGCTTTTTCAGCGTTTCAATTAGAAATGTATTATAACCAGTCAAAAACGCACTACTGCCGGCAATGCTCTCGGAGTCGATCGTATGTGGCTCATTATATGATGCCATCTGCGGACCAGGGCTTGACATAACCAGCGGTCTGACACGGAGCCATCAACCTCCCAGGTTATCATTTTCGAATGGATCAGGCGTTAACTTAACATTCTTAACAAAAATGTTGTAAATGATTCTTTTCACCGCCTCTTGCCATCCACGGTGACACCCGCTCTCTCTCTCTGACGGGCCTAGGCTGCTCACTGCTCTGTCTGACTGCAGCACACGCATTTTCAAACGTACACATATACAGGAATATCTGTACCACGGCCAATCAGCCCCGCCCTTCACTATCTTTGATTGGTTTAGACCACGAAATGGTCTACACATATTGTGTGTCTGTTTTTAACCACAGGGAGACTTTCGGAGTCACGAAGACTTTTTCTTTTTTGCCCCATCGAACTGCTGGTCGCAGTGGTGCGACCTCAGATTTTTTTTAGTCGCACCATTGAGAAATTAGGTCGCACTCTAGAGCCCTGTATATTGGCATATATATATATATATATAACATGATGAAAAGGCTGACCTTGGGAAAAATGTGTGATCCCAGTGTGATCCTACAAGCTGTGTTAAGGTTTCATTAGTACTAAGGAACATACTTTGGGATATTCTAGTTAGATCCTACAAGAAACAAGCTATTCAGTGATTCAGTTTGGCAGCATTTGACTTTCATTATAGTTGCACATGAGTGGACAGGAACTGACTAAACCTGCTAAAGAAATGAATTCATTCTGATGAGTTTTAACTCATATAAACTAGCTGCCCCCAAGAAGAGATCAACCAGCAGGAATGAAACTTGGTGGTTAGGTTTGACATTGTGAGACTTGTGAATGAGTCAAGTTTCATGCTCAGCTGCACATGCTACATAGCAAGGACAGTTCTATTCACTGTGCCTAACTGTCCTGATAGCCACAGTTGAGATCTTCAGTGATGAGTTCCTCTTCTCATCTCTCATCTTTTTGGAGACAAACAACAAATCCGTGTATGGAGGCACCGTGGTCAGCACCATGATGAACGATTTGTTGTCATCCATTACACATCCAAAAGGCACTGTGTCACTACACCTCCACCCCTACTGCACAAACTGCAGGAACTGTGTGACAATATTCAAGCTACATGGCATGGATTATCATAGGACACCATTAGGAACCTTTACAACTCCATGCCGAGACGCCTGGCATGTTGGGTTAGCAAACGCGGGAGACACTACTTCTGTATGTGTAGTTCTATAAATTCTAAATTCATCGTCATTTATTGTTCCTGGTAACCTTTATCTTCTTTCCCAATAGCACTGCAATCCCACACCTCCTTCTGGGTGCAAAAATTTTTGATTTTTGACAATGGATGTAGAGTAGATGTAGCATAACCAGCAAGCTGATTGGCTCTTTTTCTTAAAGGGCAGGACATTCTTAGCAAACAAATGCCATCCTGACCATTACAGGCTTTTCCCCATTCATATTTCAACCATTAATCAGTCTTCTCATTTAGAATTTAGTCTTTGCTGCAATGGAGTCCTAATCAGGAAGTTGCATAGAGACATACATGGAGAATGTAATTTAGACAGTCAAGCAGTAGATGACAGGATAGGTTTGTTATTGAAATCTTATACTGAATGACATTTCATTCAATGATTAAAAGATTGTTTTAAGTTTCGGTAGCATTGAAGTAATTTGGCAGGCCCCATAAAAGTATTCACAAAACTGTTATGTTATTAGATCCTTAAGATACAGTTCGTGTACTGTGTAGTTCATGTCTTCCAAAGGGTCTTTTTCTTATTTGCTGCTAATAAGACATTTTAGGCACATGATAAATTTGAATTTAGTATATCTGACTCTTAAGGCATCTGATTCATCAACATCAAAGAAACTACAAAACTGGTTCTGATTAAAGAGAAAAAAGTAGAGGCATGCATTTTCCATATCCCAAGGCTTAGCAGGGTTGACTGATGTCCCTTCCCTGGTACTGATACTGTCATCATCCAAATAACTGACACCATTCAAGTGATCAAATCTCCTCCTGCCATTGGCTATGGCTACATTCAGCCTACATTTAGTACAGAAATAATAAGATTACATTATTTCCAATCTAGCTTTTAATAAGCTAAAAGGAATTTTCAGTGCCTTATCAAAACTGAGCAGCACATTTTCACCTGAAAATATTTATAAACACAAAGCATGCCATCAAACTTATCATAATGTTCATTACAACCAGTCAATAAACTGATACTGATATATTGAACGGCCCGGGTCGTGTAATAAAGAAGCTTATGATAAATATAGAAACCCAAAATCATTGGAAACAGCTAAACATTGCTTATGTCTTACATCAGGGCTACATCTATGTACTACTGAAACTATTTTTGGTAAACTCTCAAGGTCTACCAGCTCTGGGAATGCACAAATGTTTGAATGCACTTTGACCTGTTAGTCTCTTGTTAATGGAGTGCTTCAGCAGAATGTCTACAACTTACATTTAAGAGTTTCTCCAGCGTACGGGATGTGCAGTTTAAATCTATCACAGCACGGCCCTGGCGTCAGAGACGTACAACTGGAGAGAAAGAGAGAAAACGGCTTAGAGAGAACTGCAAAGGCACTGTGGCTTCACTGCAAAATCAAAGAAACAAACTTCTGATACCAAACATGCCATGACTGGTTGATCACATTCTAGTTTAAGGGAAAAGCGAGAAGTTTGATTTGTTGTTGAGACAATGTAAGATTGGGTGACAATAATATGACCATAATTGACGACATCCTTACATTACATGATAAGAACCATAATGTTTACTTCCTGTTGTGGTATATAAAAATGTTTGGAACCTGATGCGTTTTATTCAGTAAACATTTTTCTCCTAAACTTCACTGGATCCTCTGAAATTTCATTTATTAGTCATAATTCTAATATTGCTACCACCTATCTACTGCACATCAATTTGACGTCACTAAGCAGTTGTGATTACCCGTCACAAACACGTGCAAACAGGACTTTCCTGCTGGTTCAGTGAATTGTCACCTGTCATGTGAAACAGAGCAACCTCCTTATCCCTTTTAAGGTCATTCAGATCTTGATGAAGTTGATGAAGTTTGCTTCTTTTTCATATTTTCCAGTTTCATCTTAAAAAACAGGGAAAATTTGTAACAAGAATCTGGCGAAAGACTGTATCAGAAGATGTAACCAGCATTAAACAAATAATTTGGTTTGACAGCCTAAATCAGCATGTCGAGGGCAAGTAAAGATATTGAGCTGTACTGAGTCTGTACTGAATTAGTCTTGTGCAGGAGCTTGAAGGAAAAGATCTGCTGTGTTTCAGATGAGGAACAGATAACTGCACCATAACCTACATTACTTAACAGGAAAACCCGTTGCTGCTTTATCCAGATTTTCTCTTTCTGTATACGGGAATACCTTCTCACTCTGATACAGTGATCTGCAGAGTTCTGAAGAAGTTTTTCAGTCTATTACCATTAATTTGGTGCATGCTAGTATTCATTAACATGTAGTAATATTCATATTTGGACTACATTATGATCCCATGATTCAGGGGGTCCAGTGACCTTTGAGAAAACTGCTCAAACAACAAAATGTATCAGCTTTGGAACACTTGATAATTACTTGATACGACAGAGAACATTTTTGAAAACTTCATTTATTCCTCTCAAAAAGAAATTCTTTTTAGGATCAGGGCTCCTTATATGTACACAAATGGGCAATAAAATGATGACATGGCTACAGTGGTCTATTAGTTGGAAAACAAAAAGCAGCAGTAGTGCCACAGTTACAAAAACATATGTACTGTCAATATCATTGACAACTGACAACTGAAAAATCTCATTGTAACTGTAAATGCAGCTGGTGAATGATCTCTTTAACTATAATATACGTGACATACTCAGAAATAAAGCACTGTTAAAATTTTCCCATTAGCCATATTTAAGGTACATCCGTCACTGACACAAGTATTCAGTTGGCTAGATACACAGCTTGTGCAATCCTCATAGATAAGGACTGACCAGTAGAATAGGACACTCTGGTGTTTGCCACATCTAAGGTCATTGTGCCCAATACCAAATGCCAACAAACATCCACACACTGGACTGTGGACTAGTGGAGCTGAATTCTCTGGAATGGTGGCAATCCATCCAACACCTCTTGGATCCAGTCCAACCTCCAACATCAGGACCTAAACTCATTAATGCTTTTGTGTATGATTGTAATCAAATCCTCACAGCAACATTCAAAAATGTACTGTAAAGCCTTCCCAGAACGGCACATTATATTTGTCTCAGACAGTTAGATCTCTTACATCAATATGAGAAACCATACTCACCCAGTCTTAAGGTCAGTGATCCTCAGGCAGTTAGTGGAGTCTAAACCAACACGGCCATTGCGCACGACACTGCACAGCAAAGGCCTCAACTCAGGAGAGATCCGGCTCAGGGCCACCTCCGGAGAAAGGCTGTTCATCTTCCACTGAGAGACCTCTCTGCTTAAAGCCAAGGTGACATAACAGAATGAACAATATGAATATTAAGTGATCCATTTACTGACTTGTGGTGAGACATAAATAAGACATTGATGATAATGATTCATAATAGGATGAAGATACTGATCACATGGAACCAGAGTTGGTACTGTTAAGATCTGACAAAGACATTGTGTAGGGATGCAACAACGAATTGAAGCCTTGCAATGCAAAAACGTGACGCTTAAAAAACGGATGGTCTGCCAAGTGCGCCATGCATGCAATTGCATTACTTCACACCAAAATTTGCAACCAACCAGCAGCAATCAACAATTCACACCAGTATGTTTTTTTAGAACATAGTGATCAGTTTTGTTTTCTTCATTTTAATTGTGTGAATAAAATGTAAGGAGAATCAAAATGTGGGGAGTGTACTGTTATTCAACTACTTGAAATGAACTAAAAGGCTAAAACAACTGTGTACCTTTAATTGAACTACCTCAGTAACTGCTGTGTTTATGTATGTTATCACTTACAGACCACAGCATGTTAAATCTCTCTGCACCTTATTCCCCTACCTCATAAAGAAGTCTGTAAAGGAGCGCTGGGTCAGTGCTGCACTGACCTGTCTGTTCACTGTGTCTAATATCTGTTAACCATATTTATTGTATTGTTTTCTAGTTCATTTTGTTCCACTGTGTACTTGTACATGGATGGAATGACAATAAAAGCCTCTCGACTTGAACAGGCTAACTTAGCCAATGCACAAGAAGACAACCAATAATGAGGGCTAAACACCCTCAGTGTGTTTATCATTACTGAGCACAGGCTACACGCTAACACAAAGTTAAAGAGTCCGTATTTTCCCGTTCCACCTTAAACTGAGCAGCTCTTCCACCCTATCACCAGGTGCCCAAGTGTAATTGCTGCACGATTTAAGGTGGAACGGAGAGCAAGAAGCTTGCGAATATGAAACCAACTTTAGCCTTGTCACGCTAACAGGTTTGCTTTGCCTACATTAAGAGCCACTTAAATTACGTTTTCCGAGCTTTCCTAAGTTATCCTATGTCGTCTTTTGAAAACTGCGCTCTTTAACGCGTTTCTGTACCTTTATCACAGTGTTAATCACAGATGAATTCTCTCAGCTGCTGCTGCTGTTGTTGTCTTCCTGGTGTTTGTTTGGGGTCTTTTCCGCAGGCTGTCTACACGAACGCCTGAACCGCCATGCTCAGACTGCTCGGGCTTTACAGACTGCTTTAATATTAGATATTTATAAAATACTTATATTTATATAACGACTTTGTTGTTTTTCTATGACCATGTGTTAAATTAGCATTTACAAGACATTCTTAACGTTGTTTTCTCGGAGCCCTGTTTTATGTTCAGGCAGTTTCTGGGTTTCAGAAAATGAACTTTGGTTTGGGCTCAGTTTTACACTGACAGCTGAAAGCGACTGTAGGTAACGTGGGCATTTAACACTTTGTAACACTTATTTAGATTTAGTCTGTGCAGGGAGACCTCTTTCAGTCTCACTTCTTACTACAAATAAGAAAGGAATATAATTCAGTATGTACCTGTGTGGAATAAGCAGTGGAGGCTGTGCAGGGCTGTCATAACTGCAATTCATTTCATTATGCTGTATCTGTACAATGCCATTGTGTGCTATGGCTTTTCCTGCTCATCTTCCAGCACTGCACATTTCAGTGCTTTTCCTTTGTGAATAAAATACCTTGATTTAGTCCATCAGCTAACTGACAAAGCCTTTATGGAGTTAAAAGTGAAATTCCTATATGATTCAGTTATTGAGTTGTCTTTTCAACCTGGTCTGCTGAAACTTAGATGTAATATGACCCGGTGGTCACCATACTGACAACACAAATATATATATATATTAAAATTTTTCGATTTTATTCCATTATCCAAAACCACCAGTCAACCTACACATCCCTTCTGCATTTTATATGGGTTGCTGATTATGTAAAATGATAAATGATATTAATATGAATGATAAATGATAAGTCTGTAACAATAAGTTATTTGCCAAAAAGGTCTCTCTGCCTTACAGTGCACAGCAGCAAGAGTGTCCAGTCGCATTCACAAAGGGCCATTGCTTCTGCAGGTTTGCTCTCTGACTGACTGTCAGAGTGTAAAACTGCAACCACACTGGCCCTGTCTGGATAACATTGGACACCCCTACCCTGCATGTACTCATATGCCATGAATGGATTGCAAAAAATCGATTTAATAAAATTTAAGCCTAAATCAAAAACTGCAATAAATATAGTGTCTCAGACCTCCGGAAATATATTTATGTGATAATTTTCTGTGTTGGAGCATTTAAAGGTAGATGTCTGGTTCCTATCACCACCACTTTTCTCTCATAGGCACATAAAGCCACATCCAATGACATCTTAATCATGTAATTGTGTCCAATTTTTTTTAAATATTGGTGGACTTCCCCTTGGGATCTGGTCTGTGCATAATTAAATATTAGGATGTTGGCAAGTAATTAGGAGGGTCTGAAATCCTAGAGAATCAGAATAGTTCATGGTGGAAGGAACCAGACATCTGAAAAGCTGGATGCCTATGTGTGTCACTGTGTGTAGTATATATTGTATATTATATATATATATATATATATATATATATATATATATATATATATATATATATATATATATGTGTGTATATATATATATATGTGTATATGTGTGTATGTGTGTGTGTGTGTGTATGTATATATACATATATATATTTATTTATTTTTTCGTATATATTTTAAGATTTATCACTATTGTATTATTATTAGTTATAGATGAAAACACTGAAGGCATGTGATGGGTTAAGTGTTCGGTCTGGATATTAAATAAAATGTCTGTATCTGTATTGAAGACATTGTGGCCCCTGGTTCCCATCACCACTGCTGTAAAATGTAAAAGAGAATTTCAGACCAAATCACTTTCTCTTTTTTTACAGCAGTGGTGATGGGAACCAGGTGACCTTCAGTGACCGAGTTAGGCAGCAGTTTTAAAACATAGGTGGAATCCTCCTTTAAATGGGCCCTACTGGAGCAAGGAGATGCTAAGGTGCTAGGACTGTAGGAGCGGGACCTGGTAGTAATAGAACTGGCAGCAGGATAATGGAATAAAATCTCATTAAGTCACTTGCAACATATTCATACAATATAATCAGTCTAATTACGCGTGGCTCTGAATACGCTCTGTTTAGCAGGCTGAGCTCAATTGCCAGATTAGCTTTATAATATCTTACAGCTGAAGTCACTTTGCCCTCTGTAGCAACACAAACACCATTTCCTGTTATGATCCTTTGGCTTTTCCAGCCTAGATGTTAGATAACCACAGACATATGGCATTTCTCACACCTTTGTTGTTGTTGTTGTCATTTCCACCCTTATTTAAAACCCTCTAATCAACATGACATCTCTGTTCGTGCAAGATCCTTGACCACACTTGGCTCTGGTAGGCCTTCATGGATATTGAAGAGCATTCCACAGACTCTCTTCTTCAAGAAACAGAAGGATTTGCACGGCATGTTAAATTTCACAGGCATGGATAAGGACTGGCTTTTCCGATTTGCGATGCATGGTATTTTTGTTCGTCGTTTAGGCCCATTTTAAGCAAATACATTGGCAAACGTTTGCCATCATTAAATGTAAATGTCAGACGTACCCTATCTGGACGCGAAACGATTCACACCGATCAATCAGAATGATTGGAATGCACAGTGCAGACTGTGCAGAAAATATATAGGCGACGGTGAGGAAATCAAGCCTGTCCCATAGCTAACGGCCAGGCTTTCACAGTGCCTCAGGACTGCTGGGAGATTTGAGCAGATTAGCACACTACTATTCACATGCATAGCCTACATGCAAGGGATTGAATTAATGAAGGATTTTCTTGGCTGTTGTCAATCACATGGTGCAGTCTTGAAATAATCACCTCTGGTGCAATAGGCACATGTCCAATGCGGAGCACAATTAATGCTATTTCGAACCCATTGAAAGCGTTTCCTACACGCGGATGGTTAGAGTGTGCGCTCTTTTTGAAAACTGCAATTCAAGCCTACTTCCTCCATCTCAGCTTCAAATCATAGCCGCCTGCTTTATCTTTACTCCTCTGAAACACTTTTGATAAGCAGTACAGCGTTTTCCCGAGTCCAGATTGCCATTAGGCCTGACTGCAAGCACCCAGGGCTGCAACCATAGTGGTCTTGTATGAGATGCGGCAAAAATAAATGCTCCTGTAGTTCCTTAGAATCAAGAACATGCTGTTCTTGTTGTTGTTATTATTGTTATTATTATTATTATTATGCTGAGTTATTGACTTCACTGATTGCTCTCTGTGTGTGCATCTGTGTACTTTTAGGACATGGCCGAAGAAGTGGATGTTGTAGTAGTGGGCTCCTGTATGACGGATCTGGTCAGGTGAGTCCTCTTTTTTCATATTACAGGGCCACTCAGGCTCTGCAATGGGATATTGGGATGTCACTTTAGCCCCGAAAGCATAATTGTGCATTTGCTGTTTATAAATATAGCCAACAAAAGCAGACAGAACCCGACAACATTATTAGCGTGCACGGCATGTGACCCAGACTGAAGATAATGCTCATACCCATGCTTATGGAACATGTTTATTTAGGACCCAGGGGAAGTGCATTGAGCCCTTTTGAGTTATTAATATTTCTCCTGAGGTGTGAATCACCATGCACTGGTCACGTCGGCTGCTGGTGCAACTTTTTCCTTGTCAAGTGTCTCCTAGTCATATTGGCTGCAAGTGCACTTTGTAACTATAACACAGTGTTATAGATTTCTCCGCACTAAAATAGACAGCTGTTGACACAGAGTTCACAGAAAGTGCCAGAAATATCACGTTAGGAGACACTTTTTAATGAAAGAGTTTTAAGGTCAAATGTCATTTATGAGGATGAACTCATTTTGTGTTAATATGCTCGACAGTTTCAGAATAAATCCCCTCCTTGTGGCCCCCTCCCCTCATCCTCAGTGGCTGAAAGCCTTGTGAAAAGCGGAAATGCATGTGTAATTAGATTTAAATCTACAGATTATTAGGGCTGTCTAGGTAGTTCCTCTTGTTTTGAGGTTCTTGTTAATGCAGGATGATTTTTGGGCCGACATTTGGACTAAATGTTTAATATGTGTATTTGAAGCAAGAGTTTCCAAGATCAGTCAATTTACTGTCAATCAAAATTAATAAACCAGCTTCAAAGAGGACCAACAGCTAAGCTATGGCACTACCGCCGCCATGTTTCACAGATGGAATGGTTTGCTGGATGTCAGACCACTGACATCCAAAAGACAGACACTTTACAGTTACAGGTCTGGTATACGTGCACAATGACTAAAGGAATTCTCCAGGGGGTTAACGGTTCAAAAACTTGTGCTCACCTAAAGTTCAAGTTCAAGTGGTTTTATTTGTCATCTCATATACAGTGGTGTACAGTACACAGTGAACGAAATAACGATCCTCCGGGACCAAGGTGATACATGTAACAATAGACTACACAATACAATACAACATACAGTGCACGTGTGAATGTGCGCAAGACAATATACTATAAATACACATGACCATTATAATAAATAAATAAATAAATAAATACAAGAGGGGAAACATTGCAGTTGGCCCCTAAGTAACATTAGACACTGTAAACACTGTACTTTGAATTTAGCAGCAGTACTAAGGTTATCCAGTTGGTAGAACAATAGCAGTAGACAGTTTTTTTGGTCTTTTTTATTTAAAAAAAAAGTGGTATATGTACTATTATAATATTTATCAATAATAATAAGTATTTTTGCATCCCTACACTGGAAAAGAAGCATATTACTGAAGGGTACACAATTGCATTATGCTGTATTAATGGCACTGATTTGGACCAAACATGTACTAGCAATTTAGGAATCACTTGTCATGTTTAATAATTATTGTATTTTTATTTCTTTATTATTCTGTAGAATGTAGATTAAAACTATAACATAAACTTGTAAATACCATACATTTTTGCAGACATTAAAAAGCTGTAATTTATAAAATATAATAAATATATACAGGTATGACCACCGTGCCTCCACACACGGATCCTGTGATCCCTCGTCTCCACTGAGACAAATGCGGGACTCCTCACTGAAGATGACTTGCTGCCATTCTGAGTCACTCCATGACAGTCTAGCCAAGTCAAAGACACAGGGCAAGATGAGCTTCAAAAGAGGTGTGTTTGTGTGTGTGGGTGTGTGTGTGAGAGAGTGTAGGGCATGTGCGTGAGTGTGGGTTTTAGTTCAGTCCTCAGATCAGTCCTTGTGAGTTTAAAAATCTGATCGCTTGAGGAGCAAAGCTGTTGAACGACACCATTGCAGTCTTTGAGGACTTTGATGTGGTGTAAAGGGCAGGTGTCGTAAGGGTCTGTGTGCCAATGGTGCTGGCACTAACGTGACTCATGAAGGGCATCACTGCTCGCTGAATGTGTGCGGTCGTGGCTGTTGGGTCAGTCAGGTACAACAGTAAGGTCTGTCCTTGCTTAAGTCACATGCACGGCTGAGCATGAAACTTGAATCATTTGCATGTCTCATGATGTCAAACCACCACACCAAGTTTCATTAGTGTCAGTTGTTTCCTTCTGGGTGCAGCTACTTGTCCAACCGTTCTATTGATAATGAGATCATAAATAATATAATCACTGACCATTATTAAATTAATCACCACTTTGTGGCTAATAGTTTTAATATTGGCTAATTATGGAATCATCTACCACTTTGATTATCGTCTTGGTGCGGTTGTAGATGAGCATCATAATGGAATCGTTTCATACTTTCTATTTTTATTTTTTTTATTTTCTGTGTTGTATGTTGGGGCTGTGTGCACTGACAGTGGAACATATGTCCTGCTGAAATAATGACAGTGTGTCATTTCAGCTACAGGTGAGAACAGCTGAAGAGAACTGGTTGTGGAAAAGCTTTGTGGTTAAACTGCCTGGTGAGGTTTTGGGGTGCGCTCTGCTGTTTCCCTTGTATGGTGATTATGTGAAGCACATTAATCAGAGACTAGCACCTCTTCGCCAGCTCTTTGAAACGATCTTAAGTGCTTGCCCACACAGGAGAGAAATAGCTGGGGATTCTTTGAGGACGGCAGCGTTCACTGTTAATCTTTCCACGGTGGCATAAATCGTGCTTTCCTGGCCGTGTCATAATCTGATATTCACAGAAGAAACTCCAGAAGTGTGCGTTATTAAACACATATGGCCTCGTTTGTGTTCTAGTTTTCCTACCCCCCCCGAATCCTACCCCCTCCTCCTCCTAGTCCCACCCATTAAAAATTCAGCCATCAACTTTAGCCTTTGAAAAGCAGAGACCGCATCAATTAGGCAACAGCACTAACGGGAAAGTCTATGTTTGTATGTGTGTGTTTTTTTTTTTCTTTTTCTTTTTTTCCTCTTTTGAAGGGTGCTTGAAACACACTCCTAGCCCATCAAAGTGCTATGCATGACTTTGAAGTATGAAATCCAGTTTTCTCTCTGGCTGGTGCGTGTGCGGGTGTGCTTTTTGTCGGTCTCCGTCTGGGTGACAGCGAGACAGAAACATCCACTTGCATCTCCCGTTGAACATCTGTTTGGCCGTGCTGAAGCCATAGAGTGCCACCTGCTGATCGTCTGAGCATTTAATAGCAGCTCGGCCACACAGGGCTAGTCATATGGAGCACACTAGTCAAACAGAAGTCTGGTTGTAGCCTTTTACTATTTTATTACTTTACTATACGTGTTTTAGGTCTGTTTATTGTAATATTACCAGTTTAATTTAAGCACTGTTAAAGGGCCCATACCATGGAAGTATGTGTATGCATATAGTGTTTGTGGGTGGGTATGCATATTGTGTGTGTGTGTGTGTGTGTGTGTGTGTATATATATATATATATATATATATATATATATATATATATATATATACACATACATACATACATACATACATAGTATACACACATATACACACATATACACACACACACACAAGGATATATATGTATCCTTCATATACAGTATTAAAGGCATTAAATGCCATTGTTTTTTGCAGAGCAGAGCTTATTACATACAGTTACATGCAAATGTCTGTGCACCCCTCTTCCACGTATTGTGGAACATCGCATGATCGAACATCGTGGTTCCCTGCGGCTTAGAGGAGTCATCAGCGTAAAAGTGTGTCAAAGTTTGCGATGTACGTATTCCACGTACTAAGCACGGTTGTAAATCGCTCTGGATAAGAGCGTCTGCTAGATACCTTAAATGTAATGTAATGTAAATGCATTGTTTTACATTTTCAAAGTGAAAATAACGCATCTCATTTTGCCTCATTTTGAATCTGAATTTATATATAAGGGAAAACAATGTATACAATGTAAAGTGTGACCTGGGCAAACGTTACGGCATCTTTTTTATATTTTATAATTTTTCCAAGATGTTAAACTCAACAAAAACAGAGACAACCTGCGTTAAAATGTACACTGAAATATAAAAAGTAAGTTTGTTCTTCATAGAGATTGTTATACCTATGTTCAAGCTTTTGCACAGAGCTGTATGTGTGTCTTAATGCTGTGGCCATGGCTGGAAAATAGTAGTGTACAGTCTTATAAATGATGGCTGTTTTTATTTCTCCTCAGATGTTATAAATAGACCTCAGGAAAAGAAATGAGATACAGACAAACACAAGACCTGAGCCCTTCAACACACCCAGGTTTTGGAAAGGTGTGTAATGGAGCTACTGGTCTGACATTTGAAAATCAAATTGATACTAGTGTGGGAAAGCGTGCTCCAACACAGGTACAATGCGCTCAGATCTTCCGCTCTTATGCGCTTTACAGTTTGGAAACAAATCGTTTGTGTACGTGACATGAGTCAGCCCCCTACGGCCGCCAGAAGTTTTCTTTGAAAGTAAATGTTTTGTTGTGTGTGTCGGCCCGTGGGTTAAGGCGTTCTTACCCTGGCCAGCTCGCACTGCGTCAGTGGTTTTCTCCTACAATCTTTGTGGAAAGGAAAAAAAAAAAGTAGAAAGAGAAAAGGATGTAAACAGCACCCTGCTGCACGGCTCACGTCAGCCTAACACCTGTTGTGGTTCCCTGCGGCTTAGAGGAGTCATCAGCGTAAAAGTGTGTCAAAGTTTGCGATGTGGCTGATTGACTGAACGCTCAGACGCTTCTCACTATCGAACAATAGAATGAGCCAGATGATGCAGGTGTGGTTAGTCTGTCTTTTGGCCGACTCCAGACGCTGACTCAGTCGCACCTCATTAGATATAAAGCTCACTATCCAATGACAAAAGTCGGTAACGCGGAGATGCTCCTGTGTAGTCGCACGCTGCTTACACAATAGAGGCTCTGACTGCTTGAGTGCGATTCCAGTGGTCTGTGTAGTCAGATTGTCTAATGATTATGTGGTGAAGATGTTGTGCAGTGGTTGTAAAGCTGAAATAACCGTGAGATGAATTAAACTGGCTGTATTTAGTCAGCGGGTTTCAGTTTTTATCATTTCTGCAAAATGTAACGATTGAGACGCAAACTGGATCACTTGTAGTGGTTTGAGATGAAGGTGCTCATTATGGAGAAGCTTACTGACTGTGATTTCTTTCCAGTGGTGGTGATTGTACCCCTGGGGTCACCATGTGTGGGTCCTATTAACGGATATATAAGAATTATATCATTTTGAAGTTATTTCTGTTACTGTTATTTCTCATATTCACCTTAAAAGTGTGCATGTATAATATATACAAAATATTCTGTATATACCACATTGATTTTTTTATTTTATTTACTATTCACTGGTCATTAAATACATGACCAATGGGCAAGATCCATCTACTAGTTGGTAACCGTCAGTGTCATACAGAATATAAAATAATTTTTTATGATTTTTTTCTCTGTAATGTCACACTGTAAGCAAAACTAGACAATCTGAATGGTCTCTTTAAACTGTATTACAGTCAGGTTCCAACATATTTGGACATGGGCTGCATGCTTTGTGCCAACACCACTAAGTAGTCAGGATGTGAGTGAAAGTGTACGTTAATTTGGCATTAACCATTCAGATTTTAAAGCTCATTCTTTCTTAGTCTCTCCATTTTCCCAGACGGAGACATTTTATGAGCAGGGGGTGACCTGTTCCCCCTTATTTCATGTTCATTTCAAATTAGAGGGTGACCGTTGTGGAGTTGAGTTGTGATTGTGTGTGCGTATACATATATCAAATCAAATCAAATTTATTTATATAGCGCTTTTAACAACTGATGTCTCAAAGCAGCTTTACAGTAATCAGTAATAATTCATTAAGGAGAGAAAAGGAAGAGGCCCCCGGTGAGCAAGCCGTAGGCGACAGCGGCGAGGAAAAACTCCCTCAAGCAGAAGGAAGAAACCTTGGGAGGAACCAGACTCACACGGGGGGGACCCATCCTCCTCTGGTCCAAACTACAATTTGAAATTGTTCAAGTAACATCAATTGAGTATCTAATTATGCTGATCTAGTCGTCGTGGTGACGATGAAGTCAATGTAGTAATAACTGTGAAGTAATAATAGTCTGGTTCGGTAGGAATAGCGGAAAAATGAGTCTGCAGCGGGAAAGCCTAGTTAGTCCTTATTAGCGTTAGGCTGGGCAGGCAAGAAGCTGTTTAGGGGCATGGAGGTAGCATGGAGACCCGGTCAGTCTTCCTTCAGTGTCTGGCTGGGCAAGTAGGCAGCTTGTCAGAGGCGTGCAGCAGGAAGGCTTCAGTAGCAAGCCATTAGCGGAGGGCAGCCATCAGCTCGGTGTATGTATGTATGTAATCAGAGTATATATCCCCAGAGTGAGTATATATATATATATATAGTAAGGACACAATGCAATAACATAAATCTAAATCTAAAGTGTCTTAACAGATAAATTTGTGTAGATATTTGTAAAACTTTGTAGAATTCCATTTGAAGTTTGTCTGGTGTGTTTTCATTATATACAAGGTGAAGTGTCTGTGTTGAAGACAAGCATGCCGCATGAGCTTAACCACAAAAAACACAGTGCAGGTTTTCTTTCAAACCAAACAGGAGCACATCTTACTCTGCTCGTTTAATAATCTGGTGTTTGTGTTATTTATTAATGAAATCATGACGAATATGCATGTGATTTTATATGGTTCTACTGGACTCTGTTCAAAGTTTCATTTAGACATGTGGAAATAAACCTGTTTAATAACACACTCATCCAAGCCATATAAATATGTGATATGATTATTGCACTCATTGCAGTTTTAATAAGCTTTTATACTGGGGATATATAGTCTGATCTGGGGATCATTTCTGTATTTTTGTGTGTGTGTGTGTGTGTGTTTGTATGTTTGTGCCACATGGGAAATGTGTTATAATAACTAATAATAATGACTTATAAATCAGAAGAATTCTGTAATTACTAAATATTGTATTTCTGTTTATACACTGGTCACCCATAACATTAAAGCCACCTCCTTGTATCTCCACTCACTGTCCATTTAATCAGCTCCACTGACCATAGACATCCTACAATTACAGACTGTAGTCCATCTGTTTCTCTGTATACTTTGTCACCCTGTTCTTCAGTGGTCAGGACCCCCACAGAGCAGGTATTATGTGAGTGATGGATCATTCTCATCACAGCAGTCCTGCTGGAGTTTTTGTGTCCACTCACTGTCCACTGTATATGACACTCCTACCTTGCCGGTCCACCTTGTAGATATAGAGTCAGAGGCAATAGTGGTCAGAGCAGATGCTGAGCAGTTTGGGATGGGTGTTCTGGTTGGTGAACACCAAGATGTTTATGTTATTGTATTGTATTTGGAGCGTACGGTATATTGAGTTTTGCACTGAACCCGTTATTGTACTCATAATAATATTGTACTCTGTCATAATAATAACAATAGTAATAATAATAACAATAGGAACATTTGAAATGTTGTTTTCAGCAAGCCACTTGTAACATCATTCCATCTCTCTTAAGTTCTTGTTTGTTTCCCCTTTAACAATTCATGCAGCTTATTTGGAAATATGTGGTTGGACCAACTGGCTCATCAACGGAACTATCCAGAGCGAGATCAAAACTCCTCGTCCAGATTACTGGAAACTGGGCAAACGGTATCTTTATTCATCTAAATTGACTTACTGTAAAAGCCCCTCTTTAAACCTCACAAACAGCACATGCTTCAAAAGTCAAACAGAGAAAAACAACCTCAGCAGCACGTTTTGCCATCAACAAAAACACGGACTCTTGTGGACTTGGACTGGAGCCAGGCTGTAACTTTCTGAGGTTGGGAGGTTTTTTTTTTTTCCTGCTTCTTCAATAGAATGAGTAATGCCTGCTTGTTCTGGTTGGGTGAGAATCACATAGACCTCTCTCTGTAATGTCATGCATCGCGGTATTAAAGCAATTACCTTTCTATGGAGTTCAGAGCCCTAGCTTTATATTTAGAAGGTTTAGTAATGGCAGAACATACCGTCTTCACTCATAAACAACTCTTTCAATCATTGTATTCCAGTAAATGCCCCCCCGCCCAAACAACCCCCTCTCGTTTCTAAATGTTGCGGGCCAAACGGTAAAAGTATGAGTACGGTGGAAGTCAGCTTCACTTTTCAGTGAGCGTAGTGGATGAATCAGGTTCCATACATCACTCAGAGTCAGTGACGGTGAATCATCAATCTAAATACCTCATTTATACATGCTAAAATGTTCTATGTGGTTTGAACATCAAAATGTCAATCACAGGTTTAGTGTACAGTGATGGTAACCGACTGGTTGTCTGTCATTCGGCTTGTATCTGTTGTTTTCGTGAAGAAACATCACCACATAATTTTAGGCATGGGATTCTTTTGAAATTGGCATTGAAGCATCTTCACAAAGCCACTGGTTTGTCAGGGTTCACATCCTTGTAGATACCTCATGAATGCTCCTCCACAAATTTGAGCTTCCTGGCCCTGAGGGCAGGCTTTTTGTTGATCATTATGTTTTGAGGAAACTCACCAGACAAAAATAAATGAGTCGCTTGTGGCTGAAAAGTACCCAGTAGCGTGTAATACCACCACAAGCACAAACAACAGCTGTGATTGGATTTGCTGTGGACTGGACACGTTTCTGGATGTAGGCCACATCTATGGTTAGAACTGTGCAGTTGGGCCAGATTTGGTGGATGCCTTCCCTGGAACAGTTCCGAGGAGAATTCCCTGTATACTGGGATTTTAGCCACTGCTGGTAGACCCGTACAAGCGTTCGCGTCCATACACCTGCAGATTCAGCTGCTTCCTTCGCACTATGGTCTTTGGCCACACCTAAATGCAGGCTCCTCTTTTTTCCGGGAGTGACTATTTTGCAAGGGGACTAATTTTGTGTCCAGCTTATTCCCTCCTTCTTTACCTTCAGTCAAACTGCAGTATTGTTCTAAAGTTACGCCATGGACATTTTGGGAATTTGGAAACCTGTCTGCATCCAGTTGTTCAGTATACACTGGAAGATGAATAGAGGTGTTATACAGCACTGCAGAGTCTTCATTCGCACAGGGGTGTCTAAAAAAACCCACAGCACAGAACAGTGTCTTTCTTGATTAAAAACACCCAGTCTCAACTTCTAACTAATTACAAAGCCCTTCATAAGTCAGTTTAGAAGTGATGCCCTCTAATTCTGTCTGACAGCCCAGCTGTAAAACAGTGTTGATTTACAGCAAAGTCCATTACTATGTAGTGGTGCAAATAAACAGCCCCTAACTTTGATCCCACTCAATGTCCCCAAAAAATACACATGAAATCTGACCTGAGTCTTTATCCAGAGTTCCAATTTGGAGCCACAGACAAATGTGGCTTGAATCCCAAAAGGAAAAATACAGATTACATGTGGCATTTTGTTTTTGAGACTGCGGAAAATCTCTCCTGCTCAAATTGAACATGCCAAAAGACTTGTTTGTGCTGCCTGTGCTGCGAAGCCACTGCTCTGAAAAAAGTCTGTTACAATTCAAGCCATACACATGTGTCGAGTTTTTTGTAAATGCAGTTGCGCATCCCTTAACCATAAACTCCAATTACAATGACACTATTCCAGTTCCATAAACTAGTTTGAAAGAAGTAGAATTCCTGGATCGGGAAAATCACATAATATCTGTGCACTGCTGCAGGTCACTTAGTAAAGCTGGAAGTAATACACAGTCACATTATTATGACCACCAGTAATATCCAGAGTAACTGCCATATGCAGCATGGACCAAGGTGGTCCCACAGATGCTCAATTGGGTACATGTCTGGGGAATTAGGGGGCCAGGATAGTACTTAGAGGTCTTGCTCATGCTCTTTTAACCAATGCTGGACATTTCTAGCCAAGTGTTGAGTTCTCAAATGCAACACTGTTGTTTTGACTGAGTTCTTGTTAAATGCAACCATCTGATTCACCAGCCGTTTGAAGAGATCCACAGCACAACCATAATTACAATTGTTCGTCCGCATGTTGTGTACAACGGCGTCTCCTTTAGAGAGGTCTTCAAAGTCTGCACTGTAATGATAATGTGTGGAGGTTACTAAACACTAAAACCAACTTCAGTTAAAAAAATGAAAATTCCTGTTTGAATTTGTAATAACACATGGAATTTTGGGGTTAGGTGAAAAATCTGATTTCTGCATCTTCAGCTCCCTACCCTGAACATCTGAAGTGTCTTTAATCTAGTAATTCTTCATTGTTTTTCATATCATAATCTCTATTCTGACTTTCCCTTTCATAGCCAGGCACCCAGGCTGCCCAAAGCCGGAGAGACAATACATGGACACAAGTTCTTCATTGGCTTCGGTGGCAAAGGAGCAAACCAGTGCGTCCAGGCCGCTCGACTGGGAGCCAAGACTGCCATGGTTTGCAAGGTACTTAAAAAACAGTTTCCAGACCCTTCTGTTCATGTGCAGTGGTTTATTTCATCTTGTTTTGCACCGATCAGTTCGTCATTGCTAGTTTGTACCTGCAGCACAAACGAATAATAAAAGCCTGTGTTTCTCTGTACAAAGAACCCAATCGATACTGAAGCATATGCACAGCACAAAAATAGGCTGCCGTGCTTTCAGAAGGCCTGAAAGAGGGGTTGCGCTTCAAAAGACAACGGGCCAGGTAGAGAAAGGGCCCCAGCCTTGGCACGTCTTTAACAGCGTGGGATAAAAGTAGCCCCAGTGGGCAGAGAGGGACCCCTCCGCCCCTTACCTCAGCGCTGAACGTCTCAGAGAGAGGGGTGCGGTGGTTTAGAGGACTGTTGGTAGTGCGGAGGCGTGTTGGGTGGGGTGGCTATATCTGGAAGGCTTGGCTGGATTTAGCAATGCAGAACTTTGCCCTGACAGTGAGGAAGGAGAAGGTATTGTTCCAGCTTCCAGTTTAAAGGTGGTTCCTCACATTCAGCCAACTTGGCCAGTTAATTCAACTGTAGCTTGTAATGTAAGTGAAATCAGTCAAGGCATGTTTAATGTCTGAAGTTCATTCCTTAACTATTGCACTGGAGCTACAAGGTTAATGAAGCAAGTCATGAGCACCAATTA
The DNA here is from genome assembly GCA_024036415.1 of Prochilodus magdalenae. Classification (NCBI taxonomy): domain Eukaryota; kingdom Metazoa; phylum Chordata; class Actinopteri; order Characiformes; family Prochilodontidae; genus Prochilodus; species Prochilodus magdalenae. The sequence continues at coordinate 42,473 of JAMWET010000178.1, read as the reverse complement.
ACACAGTGTAAACTGCATGCTAATATTATCACACTGAAACAGCAGGAAGTTAATAAGCAGTCTCAGATGAAGCTGATGGGATCTGACACTATAGGATATTTATCTATAAAATTAATGAACATATGTTGAATAGCTCAAACTCAGTTTCTATTTTTGTCAATAGTTATAATTCCTATTGTTACTCTGTAAGCAGGTCTTGTGATGCTTTATGCATGTACAGTACCTTGCATTATGCTGAGTAGTGCAGTATTAGCTTCTGTTACCCCAGTCTAAAAAACTAACATTTAACCGATCGACTGATCTGGGCCTGAGCAATTACTTTAAGCATGGACTTCTGAGAAACCCATTTTACAAATGATTCCTTCCTCCACAGGTTGGAAAAGACTTTTTCGGGAACAACTATATTGAGAATTTCAAAAACAATGGAGTATCCACAGGTAATGAGTTTTCATATTCTTCACTTCCTGTATCTGAAATACTCCTAAATTCTGCTCTTGAATATGAGCCCCCTTACATAAAGTAATGCAGTGCTGTGCAAAAGTCAGTAATCGCCCCGTCATTTATTCCATTTTCAGTTATTTGGGACACATACATGTACATATAAATTGCACTGAAGCCTCCAAATAATACTGGTGATATACAGGGGTTGGACAATGAAACTGAAACACCTGTCATTTTAGTGTGGGAGGTCTCATGGCTAAATTGGACCAGCCTGGTGGCCAATCTTCATTAATTGCACATTGCACCAGTAAGAGCAGAGTGTGAAGGTTCAGTTAGCAGGTAAGAGCACAGTTCTGCTCAACATACTGCAATGCACACAACATTATGGGTGACATACCAGAGTTCAAAAGAGGACACATTGTTGGTGCACGTCTTGCTGGCGCATCTGTGACCAAGACAGCAAGTCTTTGTGATGTATCAAGAGCCACGGTATCCAGGGTAATGTCAGCATACCACCAAGAAGGACGAACCTCCACCAGCATCACGTAGTGACCTGGCCACTATCCTGCAAGAAGAATGGCTTAAACTCCCTCTGACCACTGTGCAGGACGCAGTATATGTCATTCCCAAGATGAACTGACGCTGTATTGGCCGCAAAAGGAGGCCCTACACCATACTAATAAATGATTGTGGTCTAAAACCAGGTGTTTCAGTTTCATTGTCCAACCCCTGTATACCCAAAAGTATACATCACAAAATGAAACTTGGTAGGTAGGCTTGATCAGAAGACATGAGAATGATTCCAGTTTCACACTCTGCTGCACATCATGTGACATTAGCAAGGACAGGCCTTATCTGTGTACCTAACCAACCCGACAGCCACGCCTGCAGACATTCAGCGAGCAGTAATACCCTTCATGGGGCATCCTGTTAGTGCCAGCACCATTGGTAGACGGCTGCACAGAGCAGGACTACATGCACACAGACCATTACAAATAACAGACTCCGAATGGCAGCAGGTCATCTCCAGTGACGAGTCCCGCTGTTGTCTTAATGGAGTGGAGGCACAGTGGTCAGCACCAAAGTCCTGCTGTCACTCCACCTCCGCCCCTACTGCACAATCTGCAGGAACTGTGTGAGGATATTCAAACTGCATGGGAGAGATTATCACAGGACATCATTAGGAACCTCTACACCTCCATGCTGAGACATTGGGCATGTCGTGTAGCATTGCAATCTGACACTTCCTTTTGGGAGCAACTTTTCTTTTGATGATGTGTGTTTTATTTTTTGGATGCTTAGCATATGCTTTAGTACAGGAGTCAGTATTGCTTTCTGACCCTAACAAGGTAAGAGTGTGTATGTAAAGCCACAGTGGCTTCTCTGTCCTACCTTAAATGGTGCACTGACATTCTGCTGTTCCAGGTGCACCATTTAACATGGAATGGGAAAAATAAAACTCTGGTGAATAGGAATCCAACTTCAGCATCATAAACCGATGCTATATGTTGTGTTTGAAAGTCCAATCTAATTTACCAAAGTTCCAAAGTATGCACAAGCTTTAATATATGATCGTCAGATGTTGCTGGAAGTATTAATATTACAAGCACAATCAGTTTTACCTGAGAGGCTCCAGAGCCTCCCGGCTTGTAGACAGAGTCTATGGTGTTTCCTGAAGCAGCTGACGGGCTGAACAGCACTGCACTTGCAAAAACAGTATGTTTTCATTCTAGGCTAATGGCTAACGACTAACCCCAAGACACAGGCTTTTCCCTCCACTCTTTCATTAACCCATTAACTCATTACAATCTATATAAAACTCCTTTGACAATAAACTAGATTAACTTACCTCTGGCTGCAGCTCGCTACATGAGAGGTGAGGCTGTTAGTGTGCCTCGCACTGTCGCATTATCTACGTTCATCTGCATTAGTGTACATACTAGTGTGAAGGTAATGTAAAAGCAATACACAAGGACCACCAGACTACTGCCCACCACTACTGCCAAAGCAATCAATGTACAATCTAATGTAATCTAATCTATATCTATATCACTCTTTACATTTGTGCACCCCACAGCCACTTTATCTCTCCCATCCTTTAAATGTACGAGTTACAGCTGGTTCCTCCCACCAAAAGCTGTTTCCGAAGGGGTCACTGACGTGCTCCTTTTCAAAGAGGCAGACAGCTACCCAAACACACCTCACCAAAGTGTGGACACACTAAATACGTCGTCTAGCCCTGAAAATGGAATAGCTTAAAGCTTTTGCACAGTACTGTCCATTATTTGTCCAAGTTTGCAGATGTGGACCACCAGTCATGTAGTCTTCTCTCTCTCTCTCTCTCTCTCTCTCTCTCTCTTATTCTTTCTCTCTCCTCTTTTATTCTCTCTCTCTCTCTTTCTCTCTTTCTCTCTCTCATATTCTTTCTCCTGTTTTATTCTCTCTCTCTCTCTCTCTCATTATTTCTCTCTCTCTCTCTCTCTCTCTCTCTCTCTCTCTCTCTCTCTTATTCTTTCTCTCTCCTCTTTTATTCTCTCTCTCTCTCTCTCTCTCTTATTATTTCTCTCTCTCTCTCTCTCTCTTATTCTTTCTCTCTCCTCTTTTATTCTCTCTCTCTCCTCTTTTATTCTCTCTCTCTCTCTTATTCTTTCTCTCTCTCTCTCTTATTCTTTCTCTCTTTTTCTCTCTCTTATTCTTTCTCGCTCCTCTTTTATTCTCTCTCTCTCTCTCTCTCTCTCTCTCTCTCTCTCACTCTCTCTGTCTCTCTCTCTCTCTCTCTCACTCTCACTCTCTCTGTCTCTCTCTCTCTCTGTCTCTCTCTCTCTCTCTCTCTCTCTCTCTCTCTCTCTCTGCAGCTTTTGTGGAGCAGACAGCCGAAGCTGCGACCGGAGCCGCTTCCATCATCGTAAACGATGCAGGTAGTGTGAAGGTGCTCCGTGTGTGGTGCCCTGTTGCGCCCACAGGCTTTAAAAGCTTCTAAAATAACACACCATTAAGTGCACTTCTGAATGAGCCACGCAGATGAGTGTGCGGCTCTCTCCCTGTGTCGCTCAGCCCGTCACCCACACAGCATAGAACAGTTTATAGAAAGGCAGTTTAATATAGCACTGCTTGAAGATAGGGGCCGGTGACATAACCAGTCTGTTGCTAAATGTAAGGCTGTAGTCTGCCGTAAATGTCACTAATCACGGCTTTAGCTCGGCCACCGAGCCTGGTGGTGATCCGCGAGTGAAGCGCCAGCGCCGCAGGGAGAGAAACGTCACGATCGCCATAACAACCTGGCGATAGCACAGTGTCCCAGCATCCTGTGTAAAAGTCACAGCGACTCGAGATGGAACGATTATCTCGCAGGCGACTGGGGAAGTTGGATTGAGGGAAAGGCCATCTTGATGAAAAAGCCTTACTCTGCACTGTGATTTCCCAAGTGCTGATGTCAGCGTTATATCAGTGCCACCGTCTCTGTTACACAAGACCACGGTGGTTTGGTACACGCGTACATCTGCAAGTAAGCGGACATGCAGGTTTTCCTAGCGCGACCTCTGTCCTCATATGGCTGCCCCTGCTGCCTGCCAAAAGTTTGGGGACACATGACTTTACATAATGTGTTTCTGCGCTCTGGTGATGGTTTAGCAGCTGAAAGATTCACCTGGTTTATTGCGGTTAAGGCTACATGACCTGTCGCTCATACTTGTTCCTTGGAGAAGGTCTGCCACCCTTCGTGCAGGATCCCCCCTATGCTCTGTAACAGTCACTTTAAGTGCAATACAGTAAGTAGAGGCATGAGGAGGTATGCACGCAAGGTGATTAGCTCTGAGTTGCAGCCTGTATGTTCTGTCCCACTGTTGCTATCCTGGATTGGTGTGAGGTTCCTCTGATGGTTTCTCTGTGGAGCACAGGACAAGTAGCTATCCACCGTTTTGCAGCTCTCTCCACAAGAACATTTGCCCACATCAGCCATTCATTACAGACCTCAGAACAACGCCAGGGAACATATTTGTGCTGCAGTTATATATTTTACGTTGCATCAGTACACTCTAAATTGACTCCAGAAGCTTTACAAAATTTGATCTAGTATGGCTGGACAATAAGACTACATTTACATGTAGGGCATTTAGCTGACGCTCTTATCCAGAGCGACTTACAGGTTAATCATATTACAGGTTGGCCAGTGTAGTGTTAGGAGTCTTGCCCAAGGACTCTTATTGGTGTAGCACAGCATAGTCACCCAGACCGGTATTCGGACCCCAGTCTCCCACATTGGGTGGTGACTCCCTGGTGGATATTGGTGTCATTTGCTGAGCTACACCAACCATGACTATATACACTATATGCAATCATCGTCAAAAAAGAGTAGTTGCACAAATAGCTGCACCCAGAAGGAATAAGCAGACAGGAATGAAACTTGGTGGGTAGGTTTGACATTGTGAGACGTGCAAATGATTCAAGTCAGCTTATCACTGTACCTGACTGACCCTACAGCCACGATTGCATACATTCAGCAAACAGTGATGTCCTCCATGAGTCATCCTGTTAGTGCCAGCTCCATTGGCAGACGGCTGCACCTCAGGACTACATGCATACAGAACATGATGATGATTGTCCTTAACACCACGTCAACATCGCCAAAGACTGCAGTGGTGTAGAGCCAGACTGTCATAGACTGAATAGCAGTCCCACTTTTGTTTTGGTGGAGACGACCAACAAATTCACTAGGCACCGTAGTCAGCACCAAGATGTTTGCTGTCACGTGTCACACGTCCAGAAGGCCTGGCGTCTCTCCTCCTTCATGCCTACCACACAGTCTGCAGGAACTGTGTGAGAATATTTAAACTGCATGGGATGGATTATCACAGAACTCCATTAGAAACCTTTACAAGTCCATGCTGAGACGTCTGGCATGTTGCATTAGCAAGCATGGTGGCCTGACGCCATACTGAGATACAGACTTCTGTATGTGTAGCTCAATAAACATTGTCCATATCAGTCTAAACCATTATTTATTTACCATATGCACTACAGTATGCCTTTTCTGGACATATTGTGTTTATTTTGCCAGTACTTGTAGAACACTCGCCATGTTACATCATTTGTTCTGTTAGCCAAATTAGCCCCTTTTAAATTGGATTTAGTACAGCACAATATATGCTAAATGCTAAATATTGTTTATTAACAGTGTTTGATATATTTTTAATTTTGCTCTGGTGGTCCATGTGATAAATGATCAGATGTCTGAAATAATAAAAATCTTTTTTCTTATTATTTTTGTAATATCACCCACATGTATGTCCTAGAAACATGTGGACCTTCCTCCTGGGAAAGTGAATGTAGCAGACATTTTAAAAGTTACCTAAACTACATGATCAGCCGTTGTTTGTTTACGTCACTTGTACCTTGATAACCGTACTGTACCTTCTTTCTGGCAGTGTAGTTTTTTGTAAGTGTGTATGTTGGATGCTCCTCTCTGTTCTCAAACCTTTAGTTTTCCTCTCAGAGCAGCAGAATTGGGTTAAAGTTCATGTAAAATCTGGGCCATTTTCTGTTTACAGACAGTATCAGTTCCTCTCCAAATAGAGGATTTATTCTCACCCTGACCAAAATTTAAACTTAACCATCGCTATAAAGGCCTCTCCCTATTATATCATAATCATCTGACCAAAATCATAATCATTGGGAGCTGATTGAAATTATTTTCCACAGGTGTTGTAATTAAACCAGCACTTAATACAGGACTTGTTAGGCGCCATACAGGTTTACAGGATTTGTGCAGTGCATGCTGGGGCATTCTGTAGTGAGCGAACACGGATGGATGAAAAACAAAATTGTGGATTCAGTCAAACAGATGAGGCTGTGAGAGAGGAGGCATCCATGCTGAATAACAGAATGTTACATAACAAAGGTCAAAAGTCAGATGGTCCTTTTAACCTTAGAAAAGCAGCACTTAAATCTGTTTTATTCTGTCTTTAATTTATGTCTTCTAATGAGTGATTGCAACAATGCACACCTATATCGTTGGTATATTCTTTTTTTTTTTTTTTTGTTTGGTGTTTTTTGTGTTTGTTTGTGTTTTTGTCTACAAACTAGTCTTACGGTTTCCGGGAATATCAACACCGTCTCAACTCCAGAAATGTTTGGCCTGATTGAGAATGCTGTGCTTATAAAAACTTGAGATTCCAGTTTACGGTTCACAGAAAAAAATGTAATTCCGTTTTTTGCAGCCATTAGGATTAAATGGGATGGAAAAAGTGCATGTCCAGCTACTGTACTTCGGCTTGACCCGTTGTACAAACACAGTTTCACATAGACTATCTCAGAGCCGACCCTCACGCACAAATTCATTGTTGGTCTGACACGCACTCATCGTCTTTTTTTCCCATCTCTCCCATACTGTCCTATTCATTTTTTTGGCTGTACCCAAACCCTATTGCTTGCTTTTATACAAACAACAACCTGCATGTACTTACTTGCTGGCAGGTCCTCAAACTCTAATCCACAGCAAGTACTGCCCCGCACTCCTCTCCTTGACGTTTATTCATCCCCCTTCTTTGTCTTTGGTATACATTTTTTGTCTGTTAACTCGTCATGCGTTTTTCCGTGATACAACCATCGTTCGGATTCCAGAATTTTTGTTCTGATAGTGTGCTTGTATTCGGCTGTTTTTCATCAGCTATCATTTAGAGCAAACAAACAAATACATATATAACGCTATACATTTCAGACTGTAGTCAACTCATCACCACTCTGACTGAACAGACATTGCCAATAACAATAATAACCTGCTAAAGATTTAAGTTTCAGTCTAATATATGAATGAAAAACAGCTACACTCCTTCTGGAAACAATAGGACAGCACCGGCGCATGGAGCTGTGACTCTGAATATCAGTGTTATTGCAGCTCTTTCATGCATACCTTACTTAAGGCCTGTTGCGCCACATGGTTTAGACGCCTGCTTCTGTACCACTAGGGAGCCTGCCTGAAGAGACTGCTTGAAAAGCAGAGAGGAAAATCAAACGGTACTTTGAAAAATGTCGAGAATTTCTGGGTAAACAGCTTCTGCACCTCAGGGCGGTCTGTGGTTGTGTTCGCAGGTGAGAATGCCATAGTCATCGTAGCGGGAGCAAACATGCTGCTGGGGAAAGAGGAGCTGCTGCGGGCACATGCTGCTCTGGAGAAGGCCAAAGTGGTGGTCTGCCAGCTGGAAGTCAGTCCAGACACCTCACTGAAGGCCCTGCAAATGGCCCAACAGAACCATGGTCAGTTCTCCACTGTCTGTCTGTCTGTCTTTCTCAAAGGTAGGGATGGATTTCCAACCATTATATCGTAACCATAATTTTATACACCAGGGATGGTTATGATTAATTTTTACATGATCACTTTCAAACTCTCCTTATCTCTTAAAATGAAACTGGCTGCTTTTGGTATTGTGTTTCAATCCGTTCTGATTGGCTGTTCTGTATTGTGCCCAATGCAATAAGCTCCCAGAGCTGAAACACTCCAGGCTAAACTGCCTCACTAAACTGCAGTTACAGTAAACTTATCTTAAAACTGTGGTTGCCAACTTTCTCGGTTAACCCAGCGTCGATACTCAGGCTGTGATTACATCTCGTTTATGCGTACAAAGAAGTATGACATTAATGCTGAATTGCCAGTTTAATAAAACATAGAATAGAGTCATGTGGCTTCTTTGTGAATGACCGTCCAGTTCCCTGTACCTAAACCGTCAACATATGGAAACTGTGCTGTTGCGTCTGTATTGACCCAGTTCCAATTATGTAACCATTAATATAAAGGCCTCTCCCAGTTATTTAATAATCATCTGATCATAATCATAATTATTTAAGCTGAATGAAAGTAAACCCATGATTAAAAGAATAGCTGCACATATAGTTGCACCCCCAGAGGGAATCAACCGACAGGAAATGAAACTTGAGAGTAAGGTGAGTGGGTTTGACATTGTATTGATAAGACATGCAAATGTTTGAAGTTTCAAATTCAGCCATGTATGTGACGGTAAGCAAGAATGGGCTTATATCGCTGAAGCTGACCGACCCAACAGCAAAGCTGTGGACATTCAGAGAGCATCGATGCCCTCCATGAGTCATCCTGTTAGCGGCAGCACCATTAGCAGGCGTCTACATGGAAATAACTGAGAACATCAGGAGGCTTAGGAAATAAAACCTGGACTGACGCTAGTACATGTTTGGGTGGTGTTGATTATTGTTTAATTATTGGAGCTGGTGCCTCTCATGAGTTGGAGTCTATTCATTTTTTCTATGATCAGCCAATTCAGAGATGCTTTAGGAATGTACCTTAATAGCTTGCATACAACCGAAACAGAAAAGGATGATTACATCGTTTTATTGCGGTTACTGATATTGGTTATTTTTAAATTAGACAAAAATCACATGATCATGAAACTGCCTTGTTGCCTATGCTATTTGGAAAGACTACAAGTGGTCTGAGGTGGCCATGTGAGGGGGAATACCTCAACGTGAACTTTTTTCACCAGCTGGCTCCTATATCATAGTTAACGCTATATCGTTTAATGCTAGCTAGCCACCGGACTGATGAATTCCTTAGCCTTCACAGAGCAGTACCTAGCATACAGGATTTGTTAAGCACCATATGGGTTCACAATGAATTGGGAAGATGCATTTGTTATAAATGCATGCTGGGGCATTGTAGTGAGGAGAACACAGATAGTGATGAAAAAGCATGAATTATGGTATAATTTAGCCTATAGCAGTTAGGCTCCATCCGCTCCCAAGGGTTTAGGGAGTGGTTTCAGCTCTGAGTGCTTATTCTGAATAAGATGACAATACGGAACAGCCAGTCCTTAACAAAGCTTGTTTATCAGTCTTATAGGCAGCACAAAACAGCGATCTTTAATAGTACTAAGATGAAGAGAGGTTGGAAAATGACGGTTAATAAGAACCACTACAAACATTACAAAGTGGGCCTCAAGGAGGATACGGGACCATTGAATGTTTTCTAGCAGTAATGATGCTTTTAGTATGAGATTTATTACCTTCACTGAAAAGCATTTTTCCGTGCTTTGAGTGTGAAGCAAAAAGAGGTGAGGAAGACCAAATAATAGCTAATAACTTCCAACACTTTCTGAAGAACAGCCCTACAACTACCACAAGGTGTCTGTATCTGGGGTGGTTGGTGTAGCTCAGTGGATAACACCACTGGCCCCACCCCCCCCCCCCCCCCCCCCCCCCCTCTAGAGAGCCACCAATATGTGGGGAGACTGGGGTTTGAATCCCGGGTCTTGCTGGGTGACTAGGCTGTGCTACACCAATAAGAGTCCTTGGGCAAGACTCCTAACACTACATTGGCCTCCCTGTAATATAATTAACCTTGTAAGTCGCTCTGGATAAGAGCGTCAGCTAAATGCCGTTAATGTAAATGTAAATGTATCCATGGGAGGTAGACATCCCTTTTGTCCAAGAGTTGTGATGTTAGGGTTGTGCAGCATAAATTGCTTTTTTATGGCCATGTAGCCCAGGTAAACAGTGATCCACCTTCAACGAGACAGAAAATCCAGTTTATATTAGCAGCCGGGTGTGCAGGAAATCATGCTTGGAGAGACAGGCCACCTGCTGGGTTCTTTCATGCGGAGTTACTTTTGAGAGACGATCAGATAACACCTCGTTTCTCTCGCATCTCTAAAAACACAAGTGAATCTGACTCAGGCTACTTTGTGACTCAGGTTTGTGAAGTCCCTCTTTTTTCCCAGCTTGTGTTGTGTTGTTTTGTTTTGTTTAGTTCCAAAAAAACGAAAAAGAACTGTGTGATTCTGAGTCTCCTGTGGAAAAATCCCACTGACTGCTAAAAAATAATGTGTGTACAAACATCATTAACGTCAATTATCTAATCAGGTCCCCGTTTCTGATCGGAAAACGCCCTCCTCTCTCAATTTGGAGACGCAACCACAATGTGGCATGACTCGGCGTCCACAGATGGGCACCACAGATGGTCACCCACATCCCTCTAACCACCCCCCCCCACCCCGCCCCCCCTGCCATCACACCCCAACACCTCATCACTGTCCAGGAACACGCCAAGCGATGCATCAGCATTAGCAGACCATATCATACTAGCGAGGAATTGGGCTATTTAGCCCCAGATTATGTGAACATCACTTGGGATGGGATTCGTCAGGCAAGTGAACGTGTTGTGAATAGCACTTAGCCAGGCTCAAGGCTTGGATTACGCCACATGCCACCTCCACAGGCTTACCGGGGGGAAAATTGGGCTTTTGTTCCTTCTGAAAAATTGCCCATTAGTTCACAAGCTCGCGTGTGTAGATACATGATTTTGAGTCCGTTTAGAAAGCATGGCTTATGGGAACACGTGTAATTTGTCAGTTCTCTAAGTAGGAATATGTGGAATCTGACCCTAGAGAATGATTTAGCATTGTTATTTTTTTTTTTTCTTTTCTTTTTCTTCTCATGCATCTCAGACGTAACTTAGAGCCACTCGAAATGCTCTCAGGCTTTCGCTAATTCATATCCCATATAAGTGCATATGCGCATCTAAGTGCTTTCTTTTCCCCGTTACTTCAGCTTATGCCGTATTCCTCCCTACATATTGACCTTTCCTTTATTGGGTCTCAAGTTTGTGTCTCAGTGGCATTTTTTTAATGTCTCCATTTCCACAGTGTACTAAATCAATCTGTGTGCAAAGAGTGGGACGGTCGGTGGGGGAGATGGAACTTTCCTCATCAAATTGCATTATGAATTTGAGAAGGGGGGGTTGTACGTAGTCTGGGGAGTAGTTGTTCAGCAGGGCTGCTATTGATCATTTAATGAGGCTCATGGTAGGCTCAGTGTGGAGCATGACCAACTGTAAGCATTTCACATCCTCAGACATTACTTCAGTCTCCGTGGTTCCTTGCACCCCCCACCACATCCACATACCACACATAGTACCGTCTCTCCCTCCAATACACGTCAGAAACCAGACCTGTGTGGTAATAACACCCTGCAGTGTCAAGGGAAAGACATGAGAGTTCATTTCTGCTTTAGGAGAACGGAGAAGAAAGACAAAAGGAGAGAGATGATGGCGTCATACAGATTTTGGTTTACATCAGACTTCTTTGGGTTTGGTCCCTCTTGACAATCGCAACGTGTTTAGGCCGAGATGAGGAACTACCATGGGCTGCTATAATTAACATCAATTGAGTGATTATGGATGGTAATGCATTTGAGGGCTAATGAGAATCACATGGAAAGGATGAGGCAGCATAATCGCACCACACATGCACCTTAGATTTCAGACTAAAGAGATCTTTTTAAGACGGGCTGATGACAAATAGTGATTGGGCTTATGTCATCACTGTCTCCAAAATGGAAGCTTTTTATAGGAGGAAAAGCAAAAAAATTATTCCTAATGTTAATGTACATTATATTAATGGGTACTATTTGTGTTTGCGCGCATTTCGTCCCATACAGGTTTTTCAAATGCAAAGTAAATTAAAAGTTAATTAAAGTTTGCCAGGTTATGCAATTATGACCAAAACAATACGGATTATAAAAAACAAACGGGTATGGAAAAATTCTTGCGTTTGGGCGAACACATTTACCATCTATACGTATATGTGGCTATAGTGATTAGTCAGCTTTCTTGAAATGGAGAAGTCTTGTGGCAGAAGGGGAAGGTGACGACGTTTTGGTGTCCTCCCGCAGCTTCTTATGTGGGTTCGCTGATCGCCGTGCGGCAGGGCCAGGGAAAGTGACGTACTTGTCGCTTGCAATCATACCGAAACTACCCGTTATCTAGGGAATGGAGAAAGGCCCGAGATCGAGTGAAAATTTCCTACTAGGGGGGCTCTTTGACCAAGTTGTTTCGTCCGGCACTGAGTACTCGTGGGACGTTGCCATGCGGTGCGTTCATTTGCATTACCTGAGCAGTCGGTTTTCCTTCGCCAAGCCGTACCCTTAAATGCGGCAGCCGTAGCATAAATAGTAACAAGCGGTTTCCGAATATGAATAAGCCGCCTTGAATTTGTCCTGATGTTACCTTTTTGTGTCGTCCACAGTCAAGGGACCATATTCAACCCTGCCCCTGCCATTCCTTGACCTCCAGGCCGACTTCTAACAAAGTCTATGAACATCTTCTGCTGCAATGGGTCACTGAGGTGACACACGCACACCAACGATCGTGCACACATACGCACCAAATGTATATATAGAAGAGGGAATTTGTGGCTTGACCCCGCCACTGACCAGTTTTCCTCCAGTTCACAGCAACTTTAAACACTGTGGTCCACTCACCTGTCCACTTCTATTAGACACTCCCACACCTGTTGTTGCTGGTCCACCTTGTAAGATGTACATCCGATAGAATTGGATATGCTCACGCTGTACTCGCCTGCATCACGTTATTTGTGGTTGCTCATTCCTCTAGTCAGCCGCATTCTCACGTGGTGACTGACGAGCATTGTTGTGGACTATTTCTCAGTCAAAAAGCAGGGACAATTCGCACGTCCAGACAGCACTTGGTGTCTCTGATGCCATGTCACACCAGACAACACACACACTAACGCCATCACCCCAGACACCAAATTCTTTATTTTCTTGTTAGATTAAGATTAGATTAGATTAAGATTAGATTAGATTCAACTTATTGTCGTTTGTGCCGAGTACAGGTTAACAAAAGCCAATGAAATGCAGTTAGCACACACAACCAGAAGTGCAAAACTACATTATTATTTACATAAAGTGGCAGAAACAGAATGACTAACAATTCTGAGAGTATTGTACATGTGGTGGAATATAAATAAATATATAGAATGTACGTACGTTCCACAAGGAAGGTCCTGGGAATAAGTTGGAATCTGTGTATTAGATGTTAATATAAGAAGATAATTTACTTATATATATATACAAGTAAGGAGTGAAATGCCAAGATATTACACACTGATCAGCAGATGTTTGAGTCAAGTTGTTAACAGTGGTTTAATCAATCTTTAGGAACCCAACCAGACTTGCTCTACCGGTATCCTTTTGTGTAATATATAGGATTTTTATTATGTAATACTGCTCACTATGACAAGTGCGTATGTTTTCATTTATTAATGATTAGGAAATATGTTTTGTATGGTATATGCAGGAGAGGTACATATTCTTGTCTTTTGTTACGAATATTGTCACCCCTACAATTCGCGCAACTTATGATACATGAAGATAACCATTACAATCACAGCTATATACTTTTACTCAATATTTAGGCAGAAAATAATTGTCTATTCGGTGTGTGAGTAGAAGTCACAGGACTTGTACCCCTTGTGACCAGTTCCATCTGTACAGCAAACTTAACTCAACTCGTGTGTCCACTTGTAGTTCCACATCTGTCCACTCTATTAGGACAACTCCCACCTTGATGGTCCACCTCTGTGAGACGTACAGTCATAGATGATAGCTCATCTGCAATGCTGACCATCTATGGTTTACTGGTTCGTCTCCATTCTCCTATGTCCTTCTGCCATGGTATGAATCCGGAAGAAATACATTGTCGATATTTAACCATATATTTTGTCGGAATCTTTCTCTCGCGTGTGTCAGCTGACCGTCGCAGGGTGTGAGAAGCGTCTCAGCGCGTCCACTGGTGTCTCTTGATCCATTTCCACACCAGCACCACACACACTAACGCATCACCACCCAACCAAGTCAGTGTCCACTGCAGGTGCTGAGAATGATCCACCAACCACATTAATACCTGCTCTGTGGTGGGTAATGTGGTGGGGTTCCTGGACCATTGAAGAACAAAGTGGAGAGGGGATGTTGGACAAAAAAATGGATTAAAGTCCTGTCATTGTTGAGCTACAAAGTGCTTCCTGTATGGTCATACAGTACAGAGGAGCTGATAGCATGGTTATTGGAAGCAAGATGTTTTTTATATATGTAGCTGTTACTATGTTCCCTAGGTGGAACCAAGAGTTCCACAGGGTTCAAGGTTTTTAATTGGAAACATGTAACTTCTAAAAAAGCTAAAACATAGTTCTTAGAGCTTTCTAGAACAAGCGTCTTGCTAGCTCAGCATGTTTACAGCTTCACACACCACAGCAAAAGGTTTGATTCTGGCTCACTAAGGCTCTGCTGACGCAATTAGGAGGACAATGACTGTCATAACTGAGTGACTGGGGTCGCATTGAGCGGTGCTGGAATAAAGAAAGACCGACTCGTTCTGTAGTGTGTTAGAGGTGTTTGAGTGTGTGTTGGGTTGTGTTTACGTTGGGCCGTGTTTATTGTGGTTATTATCTGAGTGAGGGGATCCTTACAGCTTACCCTTGCAGTTGTTCCCTAATATGAGTCCTTGGAAGTATAATACGTTTTTTATTATATTACCTATCTTTATAGGCTAGCTGCATCCAACCTAGTTGATTGATTAGAAGCTGATAAAAACTGTTTGGTCTTCTTTTCCAGAACCGGCGTGCATTTGGGACTGATCAATAAGTCCAATTTAGTTTGAGTACATACATTGTTTGTTCCCATCTCACGGGGGGTGGCGTGTTTTCCATTTCAGCTCCAAGGGGGGAAATTACAGCTTGGCACCGTTAATATGGTTGTTAGTGGAAAAGACGCATTTTCCAACAATGACAGCAGAACGTCCTGGCAGGCAAACGTGAACGTCACTGTGTGAAATGGGAGTATTTTGTTTGTCTCTTGGTTTCCCACATAAAATTCGAGAGTCAGTTTCTCCTGGGAATCAGTTCCCACACCCTAGTGTTACGGTTTACACTGGATTGCTCCTTTAAATTTCTCGTTCAAGCCCCCCCTGACACACATGGAATGTGGTTTTGATGCAAGTTTACGTTGACTTATGTATTAACTCTGCACAGTGCTAGTTTGGCTAAATAAGGTTTTACCCACAAGCAGAAACTAACGAACTACACCTTTGCTTGCCAAATATGCCCTTGGCTGATCAACCATCCCCTTAAGGCGAGGGGTGCATGTGGGTAAGATGTCCCTTTTCACTTAATTTCTTCCTATTAGCTTACGTGACAATACACGAATAAAGTGTGCAAGATGTAGAAGCTGAACTGACCACGCTATGGGTTTCAGATCAATGGGGATAGCATTGTTGTTGAAACAGACGCAGAAGCAATTGTGCTACCTAGGTCATGACCTGTAACAAACAAGAGCCTGAAGATTCCTTGTCGACTGAGTGGGAAAATTAGTCCGTGGAGGTGGCGGGGGGGTTGGTTTCCTCCCACTTACGGAACTGAGTGTTTGGAACCACCCCCCTCTATCAACACCTTTGGCTGCTTCAACATGACAGATTAGGGCTTGATTGATGGAAACAGTTAAGAAAAAGAAAAACGGCTCCACTAGGAAAGGCCGATGCGATGGGCGTGAGTTCACTTGTGCCCGGGGCAGAAAAGGGCTGCTATGACGACCGAGCAGAAGCAGAGTGCTCCGTTAAGGGCCACTTTGATGTGGCAGGCGGGCTGGAGAGGGGGAAAATGTACAGGTGGGACTGATGAAAGTGAGAGCTCCCACTGTACACTCACCCTTATGTCTTGCACACCGCTCGCTGCCAAATCCTTCTTTTCATCCCTACTGACTTTACTCCGCAGCAGCGCAAGATGAATTAATTTGGGATGCGTAAAGACGTGCTCCTAGACAATTGATTAGTAATCGGAGTACACATTCTGTTCTGGCCCCAAAGCCAGACGAGGGTGATAAGGACTGTAAGGCCGATATATCTGGAAATACACAAATATGAAAAGTGCTTGGCACGTTGTCTGCTGAATGCTTCAGAGTCTCTGATAGCGTATCTCATTCTTGGTTGAAGTGATATCATTTACGCTCTCTCCAGTGTCTGTCCTGTGTGGTCTGGTGGCAGCATCATGGCGAAAGCTTTGCTCTGTGTTAAATGTCCCTCTCTGATCAGGGTCATTTACCATGAAATGTTGTGCACTTCCCTCAGTCTCTGTTCAGCATATAACAGGATATATTTGAGGTGTATGCCCCTGATTAAAGCTCAGTTGGTTCTCCTTTCCTGTTCGTATTTTACGGATAAAGAACGGTGTGCACGTAAAATTCAGATTAATGCAGTTTAGAAATGGAGTGAGTCTATAGTACACTCGTGTTAAGCTTATTAAGCCGGTATTTGCCACTGAAAGACTGTATATGTAGATGTCATCTACAGTATAAATTGAGGATTGAAATTGATAGAAAGACTAAGACAAGATAAACATAATTCTTTTATTACATCCCCTTAGTGCGAGGAAATTTATCAGTGTTATAGATGTCCTAACTTTTCAATAAATTCACCTGCTTTAGCTAACAATCACAATAACTGCTACACAATTACTGTCTGTTTATTACAGACTTAATAAGTAGAACTGACATTTACTCAAAGCTATTTCAGATCAATTAATTTCTTCCACGTGTTGAATCTGACGCACATCGATAATAAATCAACCTGGTCTATGAGCTGTCAAAAATAAGCGAGTGAATTTGACCCCCTATCTAAAGTAGCATGTACCTTATTTGAACTTGTGTCTGCATGAGGCATCTGCTTCCTCCGACGCTATACGGTAGTCTTTGAGACTCATAGATCTCAGTATGTTTTGACTGAATTGTAGTGGTACAGAGCAGTAACGTAACAGGACTGAGTTACCTCATCTATTCCCAGGTAACATTTACAAAACCGTCTCATAAGGTGGACCTAATCTGAAGCGTGATGTTAGTGACCTCCATTGGGGATGTGGAATAGAGTAAAGCTATGACTGGTAATACCATTTAGTTTGCACTGTAATGGCCACTTTGATGTAACTCAACTACTGTAACCAGCTAAATAACAAAATCACGATTTTGGTTTAATTGAACCTCCTACATATACTGTATATTACATACAGGGTGAAAACACATTGAATACGCTGAATATTTATCCTTCTTTAGATTATATTAGACTTGATTAGATTAGATTGATTCAACTTTATTATCATTGTGCAGAGTACAGGTACAAAGCCAATGAAACTCACAGTTAGCATCCAAACGGCAGTGCACATACATTAATTATTTAAGCCCAAGTGGCAAAACAGAATGTACGTGGGGCAATCTTCTGAGATTATTGTACATGTGGGTGGAATATAAATAAATTATAGAATGTAGGTGTAGCACAGAATGTGAGATATGGGGGTGGGTATTTTATATACCACCCCCCATATCTCACATTTCTGTGTACCCTACATTCTATCATATATTTTTTATATTCCACATACATGTACAATAATCTCAAATTGTTAGTCATTCTGTTTGCACTTTACATTTAAATAATATTGTATTTTGCACTTCTGTTTGGATGCTAACTGCAGTTCACTGCTTTGCTACCTGTACTCTGCACCACAATTTGATAATAAAGGCCCTGAATCTAATCTAATCTTGAATCTAATCTAATCTAATCTAAAAGAAATAAATAAATGTCATGGCATGATTCATGTTTTTCACATGTATGTAAATATACAGGATATTGTTAGAGTTATTAACAACCAAAATCAGTGATGATTTGTTATTTTTAGATGGTGGTCACAGTGTGGAGTTACAGGCAGTCCATCACTTACAGTGAAACTAAATGGGTATTGATAGCAACTTTAAGCTTATTTCCACATTCCCCCCATGAGGTTCATAACCAGCTTAGATGTAGGTCCCACCTATAGACGTTATGGTTACCTGGAATAGATGAGGTAACTAAGTTCCTGTTACGTTACTGCTCTGTTACCCACTACAATTCATAAAACATACTGGAGATCTATGAGTCTAACGACTTAGGTATTATAGCGGTCGGAGGAAGGAAGCGAGCTCATGCAGACACCAAGTTTCAAAATAAGGTACATGCTACTTTAGATAGGGGGTCAAATCCTCCGGTAATTTACGCTAACAGGTGAGTTTATTATTCGATGTGATAGCGATTAAACGTGGAGAAAGAATTAACATTCTGAAATAGTAAATTCACTCTACTTACTTAATTAAGTAGTAATAAACAGACAGTTAATTAGCAGTTATTTGATTGTTAGCTAGCAGTGGCTTGTTTTGTAATAGCACTTCTATAACACTGTAAATTTCCCCACTGTGGGACTAATAAAGAATTATCTTATCTTATCTTTCTATCAATTTCAACGTATTTCTTGTGATGTATCTTACATATTACAGCTTTCAATGGCAACTACCGGCTTAATAAGGCTTAACACGAGTGTACTATAGACTCACTCCATTTCTAAACTGCATTAATCTGATTTTACACGTCCACTGGCTTAAAGATGCCCGTTCTTTATCCTGTAAAAGTACGAACAGGAAAGAGCCAACTGAGCTTACTCAGGGCATACACCTCAAATTAATCCTGTTATATGCTGAACAGACTGAGGAAGTGCACAACATTTCATGGTAAATGACCCTGATCAGAGAGGGACATAACACAGAGCAAAGCTTTCTGCCCTGATGCTGCCACAGACCACACAGACAGACACCTGGAGACTACATGGTATCACTTCAACCAGAAGAGATACGCATCAGAGATTCTGAAGCTTCAGCAGAAAGCAAGCCTTTCATATTTGTGTATTCCAGATATCGCCCTTACACCTCTCTCTGGCTTTGGGCCAGAACAGAATGTCACTCCGATTACTCATCTTTTGTAGGGTGTTCTTTTCCGCCTCCCAATTATTCATCTTTCGCTGCTGCGAGTAAAGTCAGTGGATGAAAGAAGGATTTTGTCAGCGAGCGTGTGCAAGACTAAGGGTGATGTTGTACAGTGGAGCTCTCACTTTCAAGTCCCACCTGTACATTTTCCCCTCTCCAGCCCGCCGCCACATCAAAGTGGCCCTAACGGAGCACTCTGCTTCTGCTCCCAGTCATAGCAGCCCTTTCTGCCCCGGGCCAAAGTGACTCACACCGGCCACGCATCTGCCTTTCCTAGTGGAGCCGTTTTTCTCTTTTTTTTTAACTGTTTCCCATCAATCCAAGCCCTCATCTGTCATGTTGAGCAGCAAAGGTGTGATAGAGGGTGGTTCCAAACACTCCAGTTTACCGTAAGTGGGAGAAACCAACCCCCCCGCCACCTCCTACGGACTATTTCCCCACTCAGTCGACAAGGAATCTTCAGGCTCTTGTTTGTTACAGGTCATGACCAGGTAGCACAATTGCTTCTGCGTCTGTTTCAACACAATGACCCCCATTGATCTGAAACCCTTAGCGTGGTCAGTTCAGTTCTACATCTTGCACCACTTTATTCGTGTATTGTCACTTAAGCTAATAGGAAGAATTAAGTGAAAAGGTACATTTACCCACATGCCCCCTCGCCTTAAGGGGATGTTGATCAGCCAAGGCATATTTGGCAACCAAAGGTGTAGTTCTTTAGTTCTGCATTGTGGGTAAACCTTATTTATCCAACTAGCACTGTGCAGAGTTAATACCTAAGTCAATGTAAACTTGCATCAAACCACATCATGTTGTTAACAGAATAGGAGCATCCCTAAACCTTAACACTAGGGCTGGGAACTGATTCCCAGGAGAACTGACTCTCCGATTTTATGTGGGAACCAAGAGACAAACAAACTCCCATTTCACACAGTGACGTTCACGTTTGCCTGCAGACGTTCTGCTGTCATTGTTTAAAAATGCGTCTTTCCACAACACCCATATTAACGGTCCAGCTGTATTTTCCTTTGGGCTGAATGGAAAACAACGTGAGATGGACAACATGTACCCAAATAATTGGCTTACAGTCCCACATGACTGGTTCTGGAAGAGCCAACAGTTTATCAGCTTCTATCAATCAACTAGGTTGATGCAGCTAGCCTATAAAATAGGTAATATAATAAAACGTATACTTCCAGGACTCATATTAGGGAACAACTTTAAGGTAAGCTGTCAAGATCCCCTCACTCATATCAATAACCACATAAACACGCCCAACGTAAACACAACCCAACACACACTCAACACCTCTAACACACTACAGAACGAGTCGGTCTTTCTTTCATTCCAGCACCGCTCACTGGACCCCAGTCACTCAGTTCTGAGTCATTGTCCTCCTAATTGCGTCAGCGGAGCCTTAGTGAGCCAGAATCAAACCTGTGCTGTGGTGTGTGAAGCTGTAACATGCTGAGCTAGCAAGACCTGCTGCTAGAAAAGCTCTAAGAACTATGTTTAGCTTTTTAGAAGTTACATGTTTCCAATTAAAAACCTTGAACCCTGTGACTCTTGGTCCACCTGGGAAATGTAAAGCTACATAGATACAACATCTTGTTCAATACCATGCTATCAGCTCCTCGTACCATAAAGGAGCACTTTGTAGCTCAACAATGACAGACTGTAATCCATTTGTTTGTCCGCATACCCTTTCACTTTGTTCTTCAATGGTCAGGACCCCCACAGGACCACCACAGAGCAGGTATTATGTGGTTGGTGGATCATTCTCAGCACTGCAGTGACACTGACTTGGTGGTGGTGATGCGTTAGTGTGTGTGGTGCTGGTGTGAATGGATCAGAGACACCAGTGCTGCTGGAGTGTCACTGCTTGACCGAGAATAGTCCAAAAATGGTCCGGTCACCACTGATGAAGGACTAGAGGATGAGCAACCCAAACTGTGCAGCAGCAGATGAGCTATCATCTATGACTGTACATCTACAAGGTGGACCAGCAAGGTGGGAGTGTCTAATAGAGTGGACAGTGAGTGGACACAGTGTTTAAAGTTGCTGTAACTGAGGAACTGGTCAGTGGTCAAGTTGTACTTACTCAAAAAATTATTTTTGCCAAATATTGGTACAAATATTGCTTATTGTATAGTTCTTCATGTATAATAAGTGGGGAATTGTAGTGGTGACATATTCGTAACAACAAATTGTACCTTCCTGCATATTACATACAAACATATTCTAATCATTAATAAATGAAAAGATTGTCATTGTATCAGTATTCAATAATAAAATTATATTAAAAAGTGGTAACAGGTTTGGTTTGGTTCCTAAAGTTATAATAAACACTGTTACAACTTGCTCAGCATATGCTGCTCTGTGTAATCTTGCATTTCACTTCTTATTGTATATATGTATAGTAAATTATATTCTATTTTATATACCACCCCCTTATCCCACATTCTGTGTACACCTACATTCTATATATTTATTTATATTCCACCACATGTACAATAATCTCAAATTGTTAGTCATTCTGTTTTGCACTTTATGTAAATAATAATGTATTTTGCACTTCTGGTTGGATGCTAACTGCATTTCATTGGCTTTGTACCTGTACTCTGCACAATGACAATAAAGTTGAATCTAATCTAATCTAATCTAATCTAATCTAATCTAAAAGAAAATAAAATTTGGTGGTGGTGGTGATGCGTTAGTGTGTGTTGTGCTGGTGTGAATGGATCAGAGACACCAGTGCTGCTGGAGTGTCACTGCTTGACTGAGAATAGTCCAAAAATGGTCCGGTCACCACTGATGGTGACTAGAGGATGAGCAACCCAAACCGTGCAGCAGCAGCTGAGCTATCATCTATGACTGTACATCTACAAGGTGGACCAGCAAGGTGGGAGTGTCTAATAGAGTGGACAGTGAGTGGACACAGTGTTTAAAGTTGCTGTGACTGAGGAACTGGTCAGTGGCGGTCAGCACATCTTCTATATATACATTTGTGCGTATGTGTGCACGAGCGTAGTGTGCGTGTGTCACCTCAGACTCATTGCAGCAGAAGATGTCAGAGACTTTGTAGAAGTCGGCATGGAGGTCAGGAATGGCAGGGGCAGGGTTGAATATGGTCTTGACTGTGGACAACACAAAAGGTAACATCAGGACAAATTCAAGGCGGCTTATTCATTTCGGAAACCGCTTGTACTATTTATGCGACGCTGCCGCATTTAAGGGTACGGCTTGGCAGGAAACGACTGCTCAGATGCAGATGACGCACCGCATGCACGTCACGCCGTACTCAGTGCGAAACTTGGTCAGAGCCCCCTGTATGAATTTCACTCGATCTCGGGCCTTTCTCCATTCCCTAGAGAACGGTAGTTTCGGTATGATGCAAGCGACAAGTAATCACTTCCCTGTCCTCCGCACGGCGATCAGCGAACCACATAAGAAGCTGCGGAAACCAATACGTCGTCACCTTCCCCTTCTGCCACAAGACTTCTCATTTCAGAAAGCTGACTTATATAGCACATATACGTATAGATGGTAATGTGTTCGCAAACCAAGAATTTTTCCATACACGTTTGTTTTATAATCCGTATTGTTTTGGTCATAATGCATAACCTGGCAAACTTTTTTTTTTGGTTTTACTTTGCATTTGAAACCTGTATGACGAATGCGCCAACAGAAATAGTTCCCATTATATTAATGTACATTAACATTAGGAATAATTTTTTTGCTTCTCCTATAAAGCTTCCATTTTGGAGACAGTGATGACATAGCCCAATCACTATTGTCATCAGCCCTCTTAACAATCTCTTAGTCTGAATCTAAGTGCATGTGTCATGATGCTGCTCATCCTTTCATGTATTCTCATTAGCCCTCAAATGCATTCCCGCCATATCACTCATTGATGTCATAAGCGACACTGTAGTGCCTCATCTCGGCCTAAACACGTTGCGATGGTCAAAGGGACCCAAACCAAAGAGCTGATGGTAAAAACATCTATCACACCATCATCTCTCTCTCTTTGTCTTTCTCCGTCTCCTAAAGCAGAAATGAACTCTCATGTCTTTCCCTTGACACTGCAGGTGTTATTACACACATCTGGTTTCTGACGTGTATTGGAGGGAGAGACGGTATGTGTGTGTATGTGGATGTGGTGGGGGGGCAGTAACCACGGAGACTGAGTAATGTCTGAGATGTGAAATGCTTACAGTTGGTCATGCTCCACACTGAGCCTACCATGAGCCTCTTGATCAATAGCAGCCCTGCTGAACTACCCCCAGACTACGAACCCCCCTTCTCAACATTCATAATGCATTTGATGAGGAAAGTTCCATCTCCCCCACCGTCCCACTCTTTGCACACATTGATTTAGACACTGGAAATGGAGACATTAACAAAATGCCACTGAGACAAACTGAGACCAATAAAGGAAAGGTCAATATGTAGGGAGGAATACGGCATAAGCTGAAGAACGGGGAAAAAAAGCACTTAGATGCGCATGCACTTATATGGATGAATTAGCGAAAGCCTGAGAGCATTCGAGTGGCTCTAATTACGTCTGAGATGCATGAGAAGAAAAGAAAAGAAAAAAAAAATAACAATGCTAAATCATTCTCTAGGTCCAGATTCCACATATTCCTACTTAGAGAACTGACAAATTACACGTGTTCCCATAGCCATGCTTTCTAAAGGAATCAAAATCATGTATCTACACAGCGAGCTTGTGAACTAATGGGAAATTTGCAGACAGAACAAAGCCCAATTTTCCCCCCG
The DNA here is from genome assembly GCA_024036415.1 of Prochilodus magdalenae. Lineage (NCBI taxonomy): Eukaryota > Metazoa > Chordata > Actinopteri > Characiformes > Prochilodontidae > Prochilodus > Prochilodus magdalenae. The sequence goes on along the minus strand of JAMWET010000178.1, from coordinate 18,605 downwards.
GTAAGCCTGTGGAGGTGGCATGTGCGTAATCCAAGCCTTGAGCCGTGGCTAAGTGCTATTCACACACGTCACTGCCTGACGAATCCATCCCAAGTGATATTCACATAATCTGGGCTAATAGCCCAATTCTCGCTAGTTGATATGGTCTGCTAATGCTGCCACTGGCGTGTTCCTGGACAGTGATGAGGTGTTGGGGTGTGATGGCAGGGGGCGGGGTGGGGGGGGGTGGTTAGAGGGGATGTGGGTGACCATCTGTGGTGCCCATCTGTGGACGAGTCATGCCACATTGTGGTGCGTCTCCAAATTGAGAGAGGAGGGCGTTTTCCGATCAGCGGGGACCTGATTAGATAATGACGTTAATGATGTTTGTACACAAGCAGCAGTGGGATTTTCCACAGGAGACTCAGATCACACAGTTCTTTTTCGTTTTTTGGAACTAAACAAAACAAATCAACACAACACAAGCTGGGAAAAAAGAGGGACTTCACAAACCTGAGTCAAAGGAGCTGAGTCAATTCACTTGTGTTTAGAGATGCGAGAGAACGAGGTGTTATCTGATCGTCTTAAAAGTAACCCGCTGAAGAACCAGCAGGGGCCTGTCTCTTCAAGCATGATTTCCTGCATACCCGGCTAATATAAACTGGATTTTCTGTCTCGTGAAGGTGGATCACTGTTTACTGGGCTACATAGCAATTTATGCTGCACACCTAACATCAACTCTTGGACCAAGGGATGTCTACCTCCCATGGATACATTTACATTTACATTTACGCCATTTAGCTGACGCTCTTATCCAGAGCGACTTACAAGGTTAATCATATTACAGGTAGGCCAATGTAGTGTTAGGAGTCTTGCCCAAGGACTCTTATTGGTGTAGCACAGCATAGTCACCCAGACCGGGATTCAAACCCCAGTCTCCCACATGTGGTGGCTCTCTGGTGGGCAGTGGTGTTATCCACTGAGCTACACCAACCACCCAGATACAGACACCTTGTGGTAGTTGTAGGGCTTTTCTTCAGAAAGTGTTGGAAGTTATTAGCTATTATTTGGCTTCACACTCAAAGCACGGAAAAATGCTTTTCAGTGAAGGTAATAAATCATCATACTAAAAGCATCATTACGCTAGAAACATTCAAGGTCCCGTATCCTCCCTTGAGGCCCACTTGTAATGTTTGTGTGGTCTTATTAACCGTCATTTTCCAACCTCTCTTCATCTAGTACTATTAAAGAGGCTGTTTTGTGCCTATAAGACTGATAAACAAGCTTTGTTAAGACTGGCTGTCCTGTATTGTCACCTTATTCAGAAAAGCACTCAGAGCTGAAACACTCCCTAAACCTTGGGAGCGGATGGAGCCTAACTGCTATAGGCTTAAAAATACCATATTCATGTTTTCATCTATCTGTGTTCTCTCACTACAATGCCCAGCATGCATTATACAAATGCATCTCCCAATCATTGTGAACCCATATGGTGCTTAACAAATCCTATGCTAGGTACTGATCTGAAGGCTAAGGAATTCATCAGTGGTGCTAGCTAGCATTAACGATATAGCGTTAACTATGATATAGAGCCAGCTGGTGAAAAAAGTTCACGTATCCTCACATGGCCACCTCAGACCACTTGTAGTCTTTCCGAATACATAGCAACAGGCCGGTCATGAGCATGTGATTTTGTCTAATTATTAATAACCATATCAGTAACCGCAATTAACGATGTAATCATCCTTTTCTGTTCGTTGTATGCAGCTATTAAGGTACATTCCTAAAGCATCTGAATTGGCTGATCATAGAAAATGAATAGACTCCAACTCATGAGAGGCACCAGCTCCAATAATTAAACAATAATCAACACCACCCAAACATGTACTAGCGTCAGTCCAGGTTTTATTTCCTAAGCCTCCTGATGTTCTCAGTTATTTCCATGTAGACGCCTGCTAATGGTGCTGCCGCTAACAGGATGACTCATGGAGGGCATCGATGCTCTCTGAATGTCCACAGCTTTGCTGTTGGGTCGGTCAGCTTCAGCGATAAAGCCCATTCTTGCTTACGTCACATACATGGCTGAATTTGAAACTTCAAACATTTGCATGTCTTACAATGTCAAACCCACTCACCTACTCTCAAGTTTCATTCCTGTTGGTTGATTCCCTCTGGGTGCAACTATATGTGCAGCTATTCTTTTAATTATGGGTTTACTTTCATTCAGCTTAAATAATTATGATTATGATCAGATGATTATTAAATAACTGGGGGAGGCCTTTATATTGATGGTTACATAATTGGAACTGGGTCAATACAGACGCAACAGCACAGTTTCCATATGTTGACGGTTTAGGTACAGGGAACTGGACGGTCATTCACAAAGAAGCCACATGACTCTATTCTATGTTTTATTAAACTAGCAGTTCAGCATTAACGTCATACTTCTTTGTACGCATTACCGAGATGTAATCACAGCCTGAGTATCGACGCTGGGTTAACCGAGAAAGTTGGCAACCACAGTTTTAAGATAAGTTTACTGTAACTGCAGTTTAGTGAGGCAGTTTAGCCTGGAGTGTTTCAGCTCTGGGAGCTTATTGCATTGGGCACAATACAGAACAGCCAATCAGAACGGAGCTTATTTATGAAACACAATACCAAAAGCAGCCAGTTTCATTTGAAGAGATAAGGAGAGTTTGAAAGTGATCATGTAAAAATTTATCATAACCATCCCTGGTGTATAAAATTGTGGTTACGATATAATGGTTGGAAATCCATCCCTACCTTTGAGAAAGACAGACAGACAGACAGACAGACAGACAGACAGACAGTGGAGAACTGACCATGGTTCTGTTGGGCCATTTGCAGGGCCTTCAGTGAGGTGTCTGGACTGACTTCCAGCTGGCAGACCACCACTTTGGCCTTCTCCAGGGCAGCATGTGCCCGCAGCAGCTCCTCTTTCCCCAGCAGCATGTTTGCTCCCGCTACGATGACTATGGCATTCTCACCTGCGAACACAACCACAGACCGCCCTGAGGTGCAGAAGCTGTTTACCCAGAAATTCTCGACATTTTTCAAAGTACCGTTTGATTTTCCTCTCTGCTTTTCAAGCCGTCTCTTCAGGCAGGCTCCCTAGTGGTACAGAAGCAGGCGTCTAAACCGTGTGGCGCAACAGGCCTTAAGTAAGGTATGCATGAAAGAGCTGCAATAACACTGATATTCAGAGTCACAGCTCCATGCGCCAGTGCTGTCCTATTGTTTCCAGAAGGAGTGTAGCTGTTTTTCATTCATATATTAGACTGAAACTTGAATCTTTAGCAGGTTATTATTGTTATTGGCAATGTCTGTTCAGTCAGAGTGGTGATGAGTTGACTACAGTCTGAAATGTATAGCGTTATATATGTATTTGTTTGTTTGCTCTAAATGATAGCTGATGAAAAACAGCCGAATACAAGCACACTATCAGAACAAAAATTCTGGAATCCGAACGATGTTGTATCACGGAAAACGCATGACGAGTTAACAGACAAAAAATGTATACCAAGACAAAGAAGGGATGAATAAACGTCAAGGAGAGGAGTGCGGGGCAGTACTGCTGTGGATTAGAGTTTGAGGACCTGCCGCAAGTAAGTACATGCAGGTTGTTGTTTGTATAAAGCAAGCAATAGGGTTTGGGTACAGCCAAAAATGAATAGGACAGTATGGGAGAGATGGGAAAAAAAGACGATGAGTGCGTGTCAGACCAACAATGAATTTGTGCGTGAGGGTCGGCTCTGAGATAGTCTATGTGAAACTGTGTTTGACGGTCAAGCCGAAGTACAGTAGCTGGACATGCACTTTTCCATCCCATTTAATCCTAATGGCCAAAAAACGGAATTACATTTTTCTGTGAACCGTAAACTGGAATCTCAAGTTTTTATAAGCACAGCATTCTCAATCAGGCCAAACATTCTGGAGTTGAGACGGTGTTGATATCCCGAAAACCGTAAGACTAGTTTGTAGACAAAAAAACAAACAAACAAAAAACCCCAAAAAGAACCAAAAAAAAAAAAAAAAGAATATACCAACGATATAGGTGTGCATTGTGCAATCACTCATTAGAAGACATAATTAAAGACAGAATAAACAGATTTAAGTGCTGCTTTCTAAGGTTAAAAGGACCATCTGACTTTTGACCTTTGTTATGTAACATTCTGTTATTCAGCATTGCCTCTCTCACAGCCTCATCTGTTTGACTGAATCCACAATTTTGTTTTCATCCATCCGTGTTCGCTCACTACAATGCCCAGCATGCACTGCACAAATCCTGTAAACCTGTATGGCGCCTAACAAGTCCTGTATTAAGTGCTGGTTAATTACAACACCTGTGGAAAATAATTTCAATCAGCTCCAATGATTATGATTTTGGTCAGATGATTATGATATAATAGGGAGAGGCCTTTATAGCGATGGTTAAGTTTAAATTTTGGTCAGGGTGAGAATAAATCCTCTATTTGGAGAGGAACTGATACTGTCTGTAACAGAAATGGCCCAGATTTACATGAACTTTAACCCAATTCTGCTGCTCTGAGAGGAAACTAAAGGTTTGAGAACAGAGAGGAGCATCCAACATACACACTTACAAAAACTACACTGCCAGAAAGAAGGTACAGTACGGTTATCAAGGTACAAGTGACGTAAACAAACAACGGCTGATCATGTAGTTTAGGTAACTTTTAAATGTCTGCTACATTCACTTTCCCAGGAGGAAGGTCCACATGTTTCTAGGACATACATGTGGGTGATATGACAAAAATTCTAAGATAAATGATGTTTATTTTTTCAGACATCTGATCATTTAGCACATGGACCAGCAGTGCAACATTTAAAAGATATCAAACACTGTGAATACACAATATTTAGCATTTAGCATATTGTGCTGTACTAAATCCAATTTAAAGGGGCTAATTTGGCTAACAGAACAAATGATGTAACATGGCGAGTGTTCTACAAGTACTGGCAAAACAAACAATATGTCCAGAAAGGCATACTGTAGCGTATTGTAAATAAATAATGGTTTAGACTGATATGGACAATGTTTATTGAGCTACACATACAGAAGTCTGTCTCTCAGTATGGCGTCAGGCCACCATGCTTGCTAATGCAACATGCCAGACGTCTCAGCATGGACATGTAAAGGTTTCTAATGGAGTTCTGTGATAATCCATCCCATGCAGTTTAAATATTCTCACACAGTTCCTGCAGACTGTGTGGTAGGCATGAAGGAGGAGAGACACCAGGCCTTCTGGACGTGTGACACGTGACAGCAAACATCTTGGTGCTGACTACGGTGCCTAGTGAATTTGTTGGTCGTCTCCACCAAAACAAAAGTGGGACTGCTATTCAGTCTATGACAGTCTGGCTCTACACCACTGCAGTCTTTGGCGATGTTGACATGGTGTTAAGGACAATCATCATCATGTTCTGTATGCATGTAGTCCTGAGGTGCAGCCGTCTGCCAATGGAGCTGGCACTAACAGGATGACTCATGGAGGACATCACTCTTCGTTGAATGTATGCAATCGTAGCTGTAGGGTCAGTCAGGTACAGTGATAAGCCCAGTCTTTGCTTACATCACATGCGCTGCTGAGTTTGAAACTTGAATCATTTGCACGTCTCACAATGTCAAACCTACCCACCAAGTTTAATTCCTGTCTGCTTATTCCTTCTGGGTGCAGCTATCCGTGCAACTACTCTTTTGACGATGATTGAATATAGTGTATATAGTCATGGTTGGTGTAGCAAATAACACCACTATCCACCAGGGAGCCACCACCACATGTGGGAGAACGGGGTTCGAATCCCGGTCTGGGTGGGCTACACCAATAAGAGTCCTAACACGCAAGACTCCTAACACGGCAGTGGCCTACCTGTAATATGATTAACCTTGTAAGTCGCTCTGGATAAGAGCGTCAGCTAAATGCCCTACATGTACAGGGGTTGGACAATGAAACTGAAACACCTGTCATTTTAGTGTGGGAGGTCTCATGGCTAAATTGGACCAGCCTGGTGGCCAATCTTCATTAATTGCACATTGCACCAGTAAGAGCAGAGTGTGAAGGTTCAGTTAGCAGGTAAGAGCACAGTTCTGCTCAAAATACTGCAATGCACACAACATTATGGGTGACATACCAGAGTTCAAAAGAGGACAAACTGTTGGTGCACGTCTTGCTGGCGCATCTGTGACCAAGACAGCAAGTCTTTGTGATGTATCAAGAGCCACGGTATCCAGGGTAATGTCAGCATACCACCAAGAAGGACGAACCTCCACCAGCATCACCTAGTGACCTGGCCACTATCCTGCAAGAAGAATGGCTTAAACTCCCTCTGACCACTGTGCAGGACGCAGTATATGTCATTCCCAAGACGAACTGACGCTGTATTGGCCGCAAAAGGAGGCCCTACACCATACTAATAAATGATTGTGGTCTAAAACCAGGTGTTTCAGTTTCATTATCCAACCCCTGTGGGCAAATGCTCCTGTGGAGAGAGCTCCAAAACGGTGGATAGCTACTTGTCCTGTGCTCCACAGAGAAACCTTCAGAGGAACCTCACACGAATCCAGGATAGCAACAGTGGGACAGAACATACAGGCTGCAACTCAGGGCTAATCACCTTGCGTGCATACCTCCTCATGCCTCTACTTACTGTAATGCACTTAAGGTGACTGTTACAGAGCATAGGGGGGATCCTGCACGAAGGGTGGCAGACCTTCTCCAAGGAACAAGTGGAGAAACCTCCTGTTTCTTGTGAGCGACAGGTCACGTAGCCTTAACCGCAATAAACCCAGCGATCTTTCAGCTGCTAAACCATCACCAGAGCGCAGAAACACATTATGTAAAGTCATGTGTCCCCAAACTTTTGGCAGGCAGCATGGGCAGCCATATGAGGACAGAGGTCGCGCTAGGAAAACCTGCATGTCCGCTTACTTGCAGATGTACGCGTGTACCAAACCACCGTGGTCTTGTGTAACAGAGACGGTGGCACTGATATAACGCTGACATCAGCACTTGGGAAATCACAGTGCAGAGTAAGGCTTTTTCATCAAGATGGCCTTTCCCTCAATCCAACTTCCCCAGTCGCCTGCGAGATAATCGTTCCATCTCGAGTCGCTGTGACTTTTACACAGGATGCTGGGACACTGTGCTATCGCCAGGTTGTTATGGCGATCGTGACGTTTCTCTCCCTGCGGCGCTGGCGCTTCACTCGCGGATCACCACCAGGCTCGGTGGCCGAGCTAAAGCCGTGATTAGTGACATTTACGGCAGACTACAGCCTTACATTTAGCAACAGACTGGTTATGTCACCGGCCCCTATCTTCAAGCAGTGCTATATTAAACTGCCTTTCTATAAACTGTTCTATGCTGTGTGGGTGACGGGCTGAGCGACACAGGGAGAGAGCCGCACACTCATCTGCGTGGCTCATTCAGAAGTGCACTTAATGGTGTGTTATTTTAGAAGCTTTTAAAGCCTGTGGGCGCAACAGGGCACCACACACGGAGCACCTTCACACTACCTGCATCGTTTACGATGATGGAAGCGGCTCCGGTCGCAGCTTCGGCTGTCTGCTCCACAAAAGCTGCAGAGAGAGAGAGAGAGAGAGAGAGAGAGAGAGAGAGAGAGAGAGAGAGAGAGACAGAGAGAGAGACAGAGACAGAGAGAGAGACACAGAGAGAGAGACAGAGAGAGAGAGAGAGAGAGAGACAGAGAGACACAGAGAGACACAGAGGGAGAGACAGAGAGAAACACAGACACAGAGAGAAAGAGAGAGACAGAGCGAGAGAGAGAGACAGAGAGAGAGAGAGACAGAGAGACACACAGAGAGAGAGAGAGACAGAGAGAGAGAGAGAGAGAGACAGACAGACAGACAGAGAGAGAGAGAGAGAGAGACAGAGACAGAGACAGAGACAGAGAGAGAGAGAGAGAGACAGACAGAGAGACACAGAGAGACACAGAGGGAGAGACAGAGAGACACACAGACACAGAGAGAAAGAGAGAGACAGAGAGAGAGAGAGACAGAGAGACACAGAGAGAGAGAGAGAGACAGAGAGAGAGACACACACACACACACAGAGAGAGAGAGAGAGAGAGAGAGAGAGAGAGAGAGAGAGAGAGAGAGAGAGAGAGAGAGAGAGAGACAGAGACAGACAGATAGAGAGAGAGAGACAGAGAGACAGAGAGAGAGAGAGAGAGAGAGAGACCAAGAGAGACAGAGACAGAGAGAGAGAGAGAGAGAGAGAGAGAGAGAGACAGAGAGAGAGAGAGAGAGAGAGAGAGAGAGAGACAGAGAGAGACAAGACTACATGACTGGTGGTCCAAATCTGCAAACTTGGACAAATAATGGACAGTACTGTGCAAAAGTTCATATATTTATTTTTCAGAGAGAATGGTCTTTAAGCTATTCCATTTTCAGGGCTAGACGACGTATTTACTGTGTCCACACTTTGGTGAGCTGTGTTTGGGTAGCTCTCTGCCTCTTTGAAGAGGAGCACGTTAGTGACCCCTTCGGAAACAGCTTTTGGTGGGAGGAACCAGCTGTAACTGTAAGAGATAAAGTGGCTGTGGGGTGCACAAATGTAAAGAGTGGACTGAACAAAGTGCATTGCTTTTACATTACCTTCACACTAGTATGTACACTAATGCAGATGAACGTAGATAATGCGACAGTGCGAGGCACACTAACAGCCTCACCTCTCATGTAGCGAGCTGCAGCCAGAGGTAAGTTAATCTAGTTTATTGTCAAAGGAGTTTTATATAGATTGTAATGAGTTAATGGGTTAATGAAAGAGTGGAGGGAAAAGCCTGTGTCTTGGGGTTAGTCGTTAGCCATTAGCCTAGAATGAAAACATACTGTTTTTGCAAGTGTAGTGCTGTTCAGCCCGTCAGCTGCTTTAGGAAACACCATAGACTCTGTCTACAAGCCGGGAGGCTCTGGAGCCTCTCAGGTAAAACTGATTGTGCTTGTAATATTAATACTTCCAGCAACATCTGACGATCATATATTAAAGCTTGTGCATACTTTGGAACTTTGGTAAATTAGATTGGACTTTCAAACACAACATATAGCATCGGTTTATGATGCTGAAGTTGGATTCCTATTCACCAGAGTTTTATTTTTCCCATTCCATGTTAAATGGTGCACCTGGAACAGCAGAATGTCAGTGCACCATTTAAGGTAGGACAGAGAAGCCACTGTGGCTTTACATACACACTCTTACCTTGTTAGGGTCAGAAAGCAATACTGACTCCTGTACTAAAGCATATGCTAAGCATCCAAAAAATAAAACACACATCATCAAAAGAAAAGTTGCTCCCAAAAGGAAGTGTCAGATTGCAATGCTACACGACATGCCCAATGTCTCAGCATGGAGGTGTAGAGGTTCCTAATGATGTCCTGTGATAATCCCTCCCATGCAGTTTGAATATCCTCACACAGTTCCTGCAGATTGTGCAGTAGGGGCGGAGGTGGAGTGACAGCAGGACTTTGGTGCTGACCACTGTGCCTCCACTCCATTAAGACAACAGCGGGACTCGTCACTGGAGATGACCTGCTGCCATTCGGAGTCTGTTATTTGTAATGGTCTGTGTGCATGTAGTCCTGCTCTGTGCAGCCGTCTACCAATGGTGCTGGCACTAACAGGATGCCCCATGAAGGGTATTACTGCTCGCTGAATGTCTGCAGGCGTGGCTGTCGGGTTGGTTAGGTACACAGATAAGGCCTGTCCTTGCTAATGTCACATGATGTGCAGCAGAGTGTGAAACTGGAATCATTCTCATGTCTTCTGATCAAGCCTACCTACCAAGTTTCATTTTGTGATGTATACTTTTGGGGTATACAGGGGTTGGACAATGAAACTGAAACACCTGGTTTTAGACCACAATCATTTATTAGTATGGTGTAGGGCCTCCTTTTGCGGCCAATACAGCGTCAGTTCATCTTGGGAATGACATATACTGCGTCCTGCACAGTGGTCAGAGGGAGTTTAAGCCATTCTTCTTGCAGGATAGTGGCCAGGTCACTACGTGATGCTGGTGGAGGTTCGTCCTTCTTGGTGGTATGCTGACATTACCCTGGATACCGTGGCTCTTGATACATCACAAAGACTTGCTGTCTTGGTCACAGATGCGCCAGCAAGACGTGCACCAACAATGTGTCCTCTTTTGAACTCTGGTATGTCACCCATAATGTTGTGTGCATTGCAGTATGTTGAGCAGAACTGTGCTCTTACCTGCTAACTGAACCTTCACACTCTGCTCTTACTGGTGCAATGTGCAATTAATGAAGATTGGCCACCAGGCTGGTCCAATTTAGCCATGAGACCTCCCACACTAAAATGACAGGTGTTTCAGTTTCATTGTCCAACCCCTGTATATCACCAGTATTATTTGGAGGCTTCAGTGCAATTTATATGTACATGTATGTGTCCCAAATAACTGAAAATGGAATAAATGACGGGGCGATTACTGACTTTTGCACAGCACTGCATTACTTTATGTAAGGGGGCTCATATTCAAGAGCAGAATTTAGGAGTATTTCAGATACAGGAAGTGAAGAATATGAAAACTCATTACCTGTGGATACTCCATTGTTTTTGAAATTCTCAATATAGTTGTTCCCGAAAAAGTCTTTTCCAACCTGTGGAGGAAGGAATCATTTGTAAAATGGGTTTCTCAGAAGTCCATGCTTAAAGTAATTGCTCAGGCCCAGATCAGTCGATCGGTTAAATGTTAGTTTTAGGTATGTCTGTTAGGTAACAGAAGCTAATACTGCACTACTCAGCATAATGCAAGGTACTGTACATGCATAAAGCATCACAAGACCTGCTTACAGAGTTCCTGACACTGAGTAACAATGGGAATTATAACTATTGACAAAAATAGAAACTGAGTTTGAGCTATTCAACATATGTTCATTAATTTTATAGATAAATATCCTATAGTGTCAGATCCCATCAGCTTCATCTGAGACTGCTTATTAACTTCCTGCTGTTTCAGTGTGATAATATTAGCATGCAGTTTACACAGTGTTAATTGGTGCTCATGACTTGCTTCATTAACCTTGTAGCTCCAGTGCAATAGTTAAGGAATGAACTTCAGACATTAAACATGCCTTGACTGATTTCACTTACATTACAAGCTACAGTTGAATTAACTGGCCAAGTTGGCTGAATGTGAGGAACCACCTTTAAACTGGAAGCTGGAACAATACCTTCTCCTTCCTCACTGTCAGGGCAAAGTTCTGCATTGCTAAATCCAGCCAAGCCTTCCAGATATAGCCACCCCACCCAACACGCCTCCGCACTACCAACAGTCCTCTAAACCACCGCACCCCTCTCTCTGAGACGTTCAGCGCTGAGGTAAGGGGCGGAGGGGTCCCTCTCTGCCCACTGGGGCTACTTTTATCCCACGCTGTTAAAGACGTGCCAAGGCTGGGGCCCTTTCTCTACCTGGCCCGTTGTCTTTTGAAGCGCAACCCCTCTTTCAGGCCTTCTGAAAGCACGGCAGCCTATTTTTGTGCTGTGCATATGCTTCAGTATCGATTGGGTTCTTTGTACAGAGAAACACAGGCTTTTATTATTCGTTTGTGCTGCAGGTACAAACTAGCAATGACGAACTGATCGGTGCAAAACAAGATGAAATAAACCACTGCACATGAACAGAAGGGTCTGGAAACTGGTTTTTAAGTACCTTGCAAACCATGGCAGTCTTGGCTCCCAGTCGAGCGGCCTGGACGCACTGGTTTGCTCCTTTGCCACCGAAGCCAATGAAGAACTTGTGTCCATGTATTGTCTCTCCGGCTTTGGGCAGCCTGGGTGCCTGGCTATGAAAGGGAAAGTCAGAATATAGATTATGATATGAAAAAGAATGAAGAATCACCAGATTAAAGACACTTCACATGTTCAGGGTAGGGAGCTGAAGATGCAGAAATCGGATTTTTCACCTAACCCCAAAATTCGATGTATTATTACAAATTCAAACAGGAATTTTCGTTTTTTTAACTGAAGTTGGTTTTGGTATAGTAACCTCCACACATTATCATTACGGTGCAGACTTTGAAGACCTCTCTAAAGGAGACGCCGTTGTACACAACATGCGGACGAACAATTGTAATTATGGTTGTGCTGTGGATCTTTTCAAACGGCTGGTGAATCAGATGGTTGCATTTAACAAGAACTCAGTCAAAACAACAGTGTTGCATTTGAGAACTCAACACTTGGCTAGAAATGTCCAGCATTGGTTAAAAGAGCATGAACAAGACCTCTAAGTACCACCCTGGCCCACTAATTCCCCAGACATGAACCCAATTGAGCATCTGTGGGACCACCTTGGTCCATGCTGCACATGGCAGTTACTCTGGATATTACTGGTGGTCATAATAATGTGACTGTGTATTATTTCCAGCTTTACTAAGTGACCTGCAGCAGTGCACAGATATTATGTGATTTTCCCGACCCAGGAATTCTACTTCTTTCAAACTAGTTTATGGAACTGGAATAGTGTCATTGTAATTGGAGTTTATGGTTAAGGGATGCGCAACTGCATTTACAAAAAACTCGACACGTGTATGGCTTGAATTGTAACAGATTTTTTTTCAGAGCAGTGGCTTCGCAGCACAGGCAGCACAAACAAGTCTTTTGGCATGTTCAATTTGAGCAGGAGAGATTTTCCGCAGTCTCAAAAACAAAATGCCACATGTAATCTGTATTTTTCCTTTTGGGATTCAAGCCACATTTGTCTGTTGCTTCAAATTGGAACTCTGGATAAAGACTCAGGTCAGATTTCATGTGTATTTTTTGGGGACATTGAGTGGGATCAAAGTTAGGGGCTGTTTATTTGCACCACTACATAGTAATGGACTTTGCTGTAAATCAACACTGTTCTACAGCTGGGCTGTCAGACAGAATTAGAGGGCATCACTTCTAAACTGACTTATGAAGGGCTTTGTAATTACCCGAGAAGTTGAACTGGGTGTTTTTAATCAAGAAAGTTCTGTGCTGTGGGTTTTTTTAGACACCCCTGTGCGAATGAAGACTCTGCAGTGCTGTATAACACCTCTATTCATCTTCCAGTGTATACTGAACAACTGGATGCAGACAGGTTTCCAAATTCCCAAAATGTCCATGGCGTAACTTTAGAACAATATGGCAGTTTGACTGAAGGTAAAGAAGGAGGGAATAAGCTGGACACAAAATTAGTCCCCTTGCAAAATAGTCACTCCCGGAAAAAAGAGGAGCCTGCATTTAGGTGTCGCCAAAGACCATAGTGTGAAGGAAGCAGCTGAATCTGCAGGTGTATGGACGCGAACGCTTGTACAGGTCTACCAGCAGTGGCTAAAATCCCAGTATACAGGGAATTCTCCTCGGAACTGTTCCAGGGAAGGCATCCACCAAATCTGGCCCAACTGCACAGTTCTAACCATAGATGTGGCCTACATCCAGAAACGTGTCCAGTCCACAGCAAATCCAATCACAGCTGTTGTTTGTGCTTGTGGTGGTATTACACGCTACTGGGTACTTTTCAGCCACAAGCGACTCATTTATTTTTGTCTGGTGAGTTTCCTCAAAACATAATGATCAACAAAAGCCTGCCCTCAGGGCCAGGAAGCTCAAATTTGTGGAGGAGCATTCATGAGGTATCTACAAGGATGTGAACCCTGACAAACCAGTGGCTTTGTGAAGATGCTTCAATGCCAATTTTACAAGAATCCCATTCCTAAAATTATGTGGTGATGTTTCTTCACGAAAACAAGAGATACAAGCCGAATGACAGACAACCAGTCGGTTACCATCACTGTACACTAAACCTGTGATTGACATTTTGATGTTCAAACCACATAGGACATTTTAGCATGTATAAATGAGGTATTTAGATTGATGATTCACCGTCACTGACTCTGAGTGATGTATGGAACCTGATTCATCCACTACGCTCACTGAAAAGTGAAGCTGACTTCCACCGTACTCATACTTTTACCGTTTGGCCCGCAACATTTAGAAACGAGAGGGGGTTGTTTGGGCGGGGGGGCATTTACTGGAATACAATGATTGAAAGAGTTGTTTATGAGTGAAGACGGTATGTTCTGCCATTACTAAACCTTCTAAATATAAAGCTAGGGCTCTGAACTCCATAGAAAGGTAATTGCTTTAATACCGCGATGCATGACATTACAGAGAGAGGTCTATGTGATTCTCACCCAACCAGAACAAGCAGGCATTACTCATTCTATTGAAGAAGCAGGAAAAAAAAAAAAACCTCCCAACCTCAGAAAGTTACAGCCTGGCTCCAGTCCAAGTCCACAAGAGTCCGTGTTTTTGTTGATGGCAAAACGTGCTGCTGAGGTTGTTTTTCTCTGTTTGACTTTTGAAGCATGTGCTGTTTGTGAGGTTTAAAGAGGGGCTTTTACAGTAAGTCAATTTAGATGAATAAAGATACCGTTTGCCCAGTTTCCAGTAATCTGGACGAGGAGTTTTGATCTCGCTCTGGATAGTTCCGTTGATGAGCCAGTTGGTCCAACCACATATTTCCAAATAAGCTGCATGAATTGTTAAAGGGGAAACAAACAAGAACTTAAGAGAGATGGAATGATGTTACAAGTGGCTTGCTGAAAACAACATTTCAAATGTTCCTATTGTTATTATTATTACTATTGTTATTATTATGATAGAGTACAATATTATTATGAGTACAATAACGGGTTCAGTGCAAAACTCAATATACCGTACGCTCCAAATACAATACAATAACATAAACATCTTGGTGTTCACCAACCAGAACACCCATCCCAAACTGCTCAGCATCTGCTCTGACCACTATTGCCTCTGACTCTATATCTACAAGGTGGACCGGCAAGGTAGGAGTGTCACATACAGTGGACAGTGAGTGGACACAAAAACTCCAGCAGGACTGCTGTGATGAGAATGATCCATCACTCACATAATACCTGCTCTGTGGGGGTCCTGACCACTGAAGAACAGGGTGACAAAGTATACAGAGAAACAGATCGACTACAGTCTGTAATTGTAGGATTTCTATGGTCAGTAGAGCTGATTAAATGGACAGTAAGTGGCGATACAAGGAGGTGGCTTTAATGTTATGGGTGACCAGTGTATAAACAGAAATACAATATTTAGTAATTACAGAATTCTTCTGATTTATAAGTCATTATTATTAGTTATTATAACACATTTCCCATGTGGCACAAACATACACACACACACACACACACACAAAAATACAGGAATGATCCCCAGATCAGAGTGTATATATCCCCAGTATAAAAGCTTATTAAAACTGCAATGAGTGCAATAATCTTATCCCATTTTTATATGGCTTGGATGAGTGTGTTATTAAACAGGTTTATTTCCACATGTCTAAATAAAACTTTGAACAGAGTCCAGTAGAACCATATAAAATCACATGCATATTCGTCATGATTTCATTAATAAATAACACAAACACCAGATTATTAAACGAGCAGAGTAAGATGTGCTCCTGTTTGGTTTGAAAGAAAACCTGCACTGTGTTTTTTGTGGTTAAGCTCATGCGGCATGCTTGTCTTCAACACAGACACTTCACCTTGTATATAATGAAAACACACCAGACAAACAACTTCAAATGGAATTCTACAAAGTTTTACAAATATCTACACAAATTTATCTGTTAAGACACTTTAGATTTAGATTTATGTTATTGCATTGTGTCCTTACTATATATATATATATATATATACTCACTCTGGGGATATATACTCTGATTACATACATATATACACCGAGCTGATGGCTGCCCTCTGCTAATGGCTTGCTACTGAAGCCTTCCTGCTGCACGCCTCTGACAAGCTGCCTACTTGCCCAGCCAGACACTAAAGGAAGACTGACCGGGTCTCCATGCTACCTGCCCCTAAACAGCTTCTCGCCTGCCCAGCCTAACGCTAATAAGGACTAACCAGGCTTTCCCGCTGCAGACTCATTTTTCCGCTATTCCTACCGAACCAGACTATTATTACTTCATAGTTATTACTACATTGACTTCATCGTCACCACGACGACTAGATCAGCATAATTAGATACTCAATTGATGTTACTTGAACAATTTCAAATTGTAGTTTGGACCAGAGGAGGATGGGTCCCCCCCGTGTGAGTCTGGTTCCTCCCAAGGTTTCTTCCTTCTGCTTGAGGGAGTTTTTCCTTGCCGCTGTCGCCTACGGCTTGCTCACCGGGGGCCTCTTCCTTTTCTCTCCTTAATTAATTATTACTGATTACTGTAAAGCTGCTTTGAGACATCAGTTGTTAAAAGCGCTATATAAATAAATTTGATTTGATTTGATATATGTATACGCACACACAATCACAACTCAACTCCACAACGGTCACCCTCTAATTTGAAATGAACATGAAATAAGGGGGAACAGGTCACCCCTGCTCATAAAATGTCTCCGTCTGGGAAAATGGAGAGACTAAGAAAGAAATAGCTTTAATATCTGAACGGAAAATGCCAAATTTCTGTTAAACCCTGGAAATTAAGCCTACACTTTCACTCACATCCTGACTACTTAGTGGTGTCGGCACAAAGCATGCAGCCCATGTCCAAATATATAGGAACCTGACTGTAATACAGTTTAAAGAGACCATTCAGATTGTCTAGTTTTGCTTACAGTGTGACATTACAGAGAAAAAAAACATTAAAAAAATGATTTTATATTCCGTATGACACTGACGTGAAGCAATGGTTACCAACTAGTAGATGGATCTTGCCTATTGGTCATGTATTTAATGACCAGTGAATAGTAAATAAAATAAAAAAATCAATGTGGTATATACAGAATATTTTGTAGATATTATACATGCACACTTTTAAGGTGAATATGAGAAATAACAGTAACAGAAATAACTTCAAAATGATATAATTCTTATATATCCGTTAATAGGACCCACACATGGTGACCCCAGGGGTACAATCACCACCACTGGAAAGAAATCACAGTCAGTAAGCTTCTCCATAATGAGCACCTTCATCTCAAACCACTACAAGTGATCCAGTTTGCGTCTCAATCGTTACATTTTGCAGAAATGATAAAAACTGAAACCCGCCGACTAAATACAGCCAGTTTAATTCATCTCACGGTTATTTCAGCTTTACAACCACTGCACAACATCTGCACCACATAATCATTAGACAATCTGACTACACAGACCACTGGAATCGCACTCAAGCAGTCAGAGCCTCTATTGTGTAAGCAGCGTGCGACTACACAGGAGCATCTCCGCGTTACCGACTTTTGTCATTGGATAGTGAGCTTTATATCTAATGAGGTGCGACTGAGTCAGCGTCTGGAGTCGGCCAAAAGACAGACTAACCACACCTGCATCATCTGGCTCATTCTATTGTTCGATAGTGAGAAGCGTCTGAGCGTTCAGTCAATCAGCCACATCGCAAACTTTGACACACTTTTACGCTGATGAACTCCTCTAAAGCCGCAGGGAACCACAACAGGTGTTAGGCTGACGTGAGCCTTTGCAGCAGGGTGCTGTTTACATCCTTTTCTCTTTCTACTTTTTTTTTTTCCTTTCCAAAAAGATTTTAGGAGAAAACCACTGACCCATTGCGACCAGCCCAGGGTAAGAACGCCTTAACCCAAGGGCCTACAAACACAACCAAACAATTAATTTCAAAGAAAACTTCTGGCGGCCGGTAGGGGGCTGACTCATGTCACGTACACAAACGATTGTTTCCAAACTGTAAAGCGCATAAGAGCGGAAGATCTGAGCGCATTGTACCTGTGTTGGAGCACGCTTTCCCACACTAGTATCAATTTGATTTTCAAATGTCAGACCAGTAGCTCCATTACACACCTTTCCAAAACCTGGGTGTGTTGAAGGGCTCAGGTCTTGTGTTTGTCTGTATCTCATTTCTTTTCCTGAGGTCTATTTATAACATCTGAGGAGAAATAAAAACAGCCATCATTTATAAGACTGTACACTACTATTTTCCAGCCATGGCCACACCATTAAGACACACATACAGCTCTGTGCAAAAGCTTGAACATAGGTATAACAATCTCTATGAAGAACAAACTTACTTTTTATATTTCAGTGTACATTTTAACGCAGGTTGTCTCTGTTTTTGTTGAGTTTAACATCTTGGAAAAATTATAAAATATAAAAAAGATGCCGTAACGTTTGCCCAGGTCACACTTTACATTGTATACATTGTTTTCCCTTATATATAAATTCAGATTCAAAAATGATGCAAAATGAGATGCGTTATTTTCACTTTGAAAATGTAAAACAATGCATTTTACATTACATTACATTTAAGGTATTTAGCAGACGCTCTTATCCAGAGCGATTTACAACCGTGCTTCTATGTACGTGGAATACGTACATCGCAAACTTTGACACACCTTTACGCTGATGACTCCTCTAAACCGCAGGTAACCACGATGTTTCGATCATGCGATGTTCCACAATACGTGGAAGAGGGGTGCCCAGACATTTGCATGTAACTGTATGTAATAAAAAGCTCTGCTCTGCATAAAAAAAACAATGGCATTTTAATGCCTTTAATACTGTATATGAAGATAATAA
>JAMWET010000177.1:0-38533 GCA_024036415.1 Prochilodus magdalenae | reverse complement strand
GTATAAAAGACCACCTTGCTTTGGTAAGTAAAACCAACTTTGCCAACAGGCTAGACTGCATGGGATGTGACCAGGGAAAGCCACAGCATGTGGGGTGGTCCCCACCACAGGACTTGAGAAGGAAGCTGGGGAAGACTCCTCATGGAGCCCATCTCATCCTGTCTCTGGTCAAGATGGGCTTCACAGTGCCATGAATCGAACCAAGACTGACTGCAGAAACAACAACATTAGTGTTCATAGAACAAGTGCACTCTTTATTAACTTAGAGGGTCAAAAACATGGAGCACTTCAACAACACCATGCCAGTAGTGAAGAGGTGGTCCGGACCTGCAGGCAGGAGGAGTTCTGAGGAGAACTGCAGCAGGTCTAACGGCGTGTGTTAAAATGCGTGAAAATTAATTCAGTATTAAAAATCTTCAAATGTTCCAAGAAGGAAATGAATCGGGTGGTTGTTGCTTGTTGCTGAATCTTTACAGCCTGTAAATAACTCATACAGGATCATCTGATTAAGAAAAAAAATGGAAAGCATGGGCAACAGGATGATCTTTTGAAGTCAGTGAGGTGACTTCATTAGATCATCCTGTTGCACATGCTTTCCATTCTGACTGCCGTTGTGTTGGTAGCATCCTTTGCGAGTGAAATTTGCCTGAGAGAGGAGCTGGAGAGCAATTCCAGCACTTGGACAAGTTCAAGCGGGCTCGCATCGTAGGGCCCTGGGAAGTGGGATGGTCATGTATTGCATGCCAGACTGGTTGTTTGGATATTACCATAGCACGATGTTCCCAGCAGTGGATAGAAGGAGGGACACAACAGCAACATGAAGAATCTGGGAGACCTACACGAACCCCGCACAGGGAGAACTGTTAGTGACCTAACACCCACTACTGCGGACATTCAGTGTGCAGCGATACTTCCAGAAGTCATCCTGTTAGTGTAAGTGCTGTAAGTAGTGTGTTGGTGTACAGTAACTCAGTAAGTGTTATGTGTAAGTGTGCTGTAAGTAGCGTGTTGGTGTACAGTAACTCAGTAAGTGTAATGCGTTAGTGTACTGTAAGTAGTGTGTTGGTGTACAGTAACTCAGTAAGTGTTATGTGTTAGTGTACTGTAAGTAGTGTGTTGGTGTACAGTAACTCAGTAAGTGTAATGTGTTAGTGTACTGTAAGTAATGTGTTGGTGTACAGTAACTCAGTAAGTGTATTGTGTTAGTGTACTGTAAGTAGTGTGTTGGTGTACAGTACAACTCAGTAAGTGTAACCGTGTTAGTGTACTGTAAGTAGTGTGTTTGGTCTGTACAGTAAACTGAGTAAGTGGTTAAGATCGTGTGTAGTGTGTACTGTAAACAGTACTGTGTTGGTGTAACAGTTAACTCAGTAAGTGTTATGTGTTAGTGTACTGTAAAGTAGCGTGTGGTGTACAGTAACTCAGTAAGTAGTAATGTGTTTAGTGTTTATACTGTAAAAGTAGTGTTTTGGTGTACAGTAACTCAGTAAGTGTAATGTGTGTTAGTGTACTGTAAGTAGTGTGGTTGGTATACAGTAAACTCAGTAAGTGTAAAGTGTTAGTGTACTGTAAAGTAGTGTGTTGGTGTACAGTAACTCAGTAAGCGTAAACGTGTTAGTGTGTACTGTAAGTAGTGTGTGATGGTGTACAGTAACTCAGTAAGTGTAATGTGTTAGTGTACTGTAAAGTAGTGTGTGGTGTACAGTAACTCAGTAAGTGTAATGTGTTACTGTACTGTAAAGTAGCGTGTTTGGTGTACAGTAACTCAGTAAGTGTAAATGTGTTAGTGTACTGATATGTAAGTAGTGGTGTGTTGGGTGTACAGTAAGACTCAGTAAGTGTTATGTGTTAGTGTACTGTAAAGTAGCGTGTTGGTGTACAGTAACTCAGTAAGTGTAATGTGTTCAGTGTACTGTAAGTAGCGTGTTGGTGTACCAGTAACTAAGTAAGTGTAATGTGTTAGTGTACTGTAAGTAGGCGTGTTGGTGTACAGGTCAAGGTAACTCAGTAAGTGTAATGTGTTAGTGTACTGTAAGTAGCGTGTTGGTGTACAGTACCCCGTCAGTAAGTGTAAATGTGTTAGTGTACTGTAAGTAGCGTGTTGGTGTACAGTAAAACTCAGTAAGTGTAATGTGTTAGTGGTACTGGTAAGTAGAGTGTTGGTGTACCAGTAACTCAGTAAGTGTAAATGTGTTAGTGTACTGTAAGTAGCGTGTTGGTGCTACAGTAAACTCAGTAAGTGTAACGTGTTAGTGTACTGTAAGTTTAGTGTGTTGGTGTACAGTAACTCAGTAAGTGTAACGTGTTAGTGTACTGTAAGTAGTGTGATGGTGTACAGTAACTCAGTAAGTGTAACGTGTTTAGTGTACTGTAAAGGTAGTGTGTGGTGTACAGTAACTCAGTAAGTGTAAGTGTTAGTGTACTGTAGGCTAGGCGTGGTTGGTGAACAGTAACTCAGTAAAGTGTATTGTGTTAGTGGTACTGTAGGTTAGCGTGTTAGGTGTACAGTAACTCAGTAAGTGTTATGTGTTAGTGTAACTGTAAGTAGCGCTGTTTGGATGTACAGTAAGATCAGTAAGTGTAATGTGTTAGTGTACTGTAAGTAGCGTGTTGGTGTACAGTAACTCAGTAAGTGTAATGTGTTACTGTACTGTAAGTAGCGTGTTGGTGTACAGTAACTGAGTAAGTGTAATGTGTTAGTGTACTGTAAGTAGTGTGTTGGTGTACAGTAACTCAGTAAGTGTTATGTGTTAGTGTACTGTAAGTAGTGTGTTGGTGTACAGTAACTCAGTAAGTGTTGTGTTAGTGTACTGTAAGTAGCGTGTTGGTGTACAGTAACTCAGTAAGTGTAATGTGTTAGTGTACTGTAAGTAGTGTGATGGTGTACAGTAACTCAGTAAGTGTAATGTGTTAGTGTACTGTAAGTAGTGTGATGGTGTACAGTAACTCAGTAAGTGTAATGTGTTAGTGTACTGTAAGTAGCGTGTTGGTTAAGTACTGTATTGTTTTACCATTTTGAGAAATAAAATATTCAATTTAACCCAGTGTGTTGGTTTATTTTGTAATAATTTAATAAATGTTTTATTTAATAGCAGAAATATAACCTTTACATGTGAAAATTATGTATTAATTTTCAACTTCAGTCTTGTACTTGTAGAAAAGAATGTTAGGTAGTAACAAAGTCCTGTCACGTGTGTGAATTGACTTCTTTATGAAAATATTAAAAACTAAAACTACTTGCAGTAGAACTGGTTTAAACATGTACTTACCATCTCAAGATTCCAGGATGAATTTTAAGCTAGACCTGCTTCTAAGAGGGGGACAGCTCTTGCTCTGTAAATGGTAAATAAGTCTTTGAGATTCTACCAGCAAATCAGTAACAGGGGCATGGAACAGGAGAAAAAGGAGGGGCTACGTACTGTACTCCTCACTTTGTCAAGAAGAAGAGATGGCCAAGAAACAGCCAAAGAGGAGATGTAAAGGCCAAAGACTGGGAACGAAGTTCCTGGACATCAAATCTTTTAGTCCATCAGTTCCTGGACATCAGATCCTTTAAATAACATATAAATATTTATACTTTGATATACTGCGATATAATATGAGTTCTTGAGCTGTCACTGTGAAATGATTACCGCAATAATTTTATTAACAGTATTAAACAATTATTTGACTACAGTTTTGTGGCATATTTATATAACCTAGGGGTATATACCTTTACATACCCATACATATTCTTTGCCATGCTGTTAGAAAGAGGTTTGCTTATCATGTTTAACATATTGCAGGTCATATTGCTTTAAATAAGCTAGAAATGGAAATGAAAGATTGATATATATGTAAATTCATATATTTATATATAAACGGACAAAATATTTAGTCATACTCCTCCAGAAGTTACTACCACTTCCAAGTGGGCTAATTTCCAAAAAGTGAGCACAAACTATTTCTGTTCATCTTGCAGTACAGTTCCTCGTTTTGGTGGTCATCGTCTATGATGCAATTAACAATGATTAGAAACTAAACAAGGAACAGAAACCGAAAGCAATCTATGTTCTTCAGAGAACATGGTGGATGAGAGCCTTAAACTTCTTTGCTTCTTTTATTTTGAAATTTCTTATTTAAATTTCTGTCCCACATTAACATTCTGTCATCACCACACCAGGTAAGTGTTGCATCACTTCAGATGGACTGGAAAAGTCAAATGAGAAGTTGGCCAATAGCCAAAGCCAGTTTCAGCCGTTTATAAAGAGGAACCAGATTAAATTACCTTTTTTTCAAAGAAGTTAAAAAAGGATCTGAAATTCTGCTTTAAATAAGTATGGCTACAGTGATGACGTTCCTAGTACATCATGCAAAGTTTCCATCGTTCTGTGAAATAAAGTGAACTTTCCTCAAACAAACTGTAGTCTCAAACTCTAGCTACTCCAAAGTGGGTAAATATGCTACGTATGGTTTAGTCTCTGCTGTTTTAAGCAGTTACACCAGCCTGACTAAAGAGACCAGTTACAGACCTGTTACACCAACCTGACTATAGAGAGAGACCAGCTACAGACCAGTTACACCAACCTGACTAAAGAGAGAGCCCAGTTACAGACCAGTTACACCAACCTGACTATAGAGAGAGACCAGTTACAGACCAGTTACACTAGCCTGAGTATAGAGAGAGACCAGTTAAAGACTAGTTACATAAACCTGACAAAAGACAAGAGACCAGTTACACCAACCTGACTATAGAGAGAAACCAGTTACAGACCAGTTACACTAGCCTGATGAAAAAAACAGACTAGTTACAGGCCAGTTACACCAGCCTGACTAAAGAGAGAGACCAGTTACAGACCTGTTACACCAGCCTGACTAAAGAGAGAGACCAGTTACGAACCAGTTACACCAGCATGACTAAGGAGAGAGAGCAGTTACAGACCAGTTACACCAGCCTGACTCCAGAGAGAGACCAGTTACAGGCCATTTCGACCAACTTGATAAATGAGATGGGCCAGTTACAGAAGGAGAAGAAAGCTCTTCAGAAGAAGGTTGAGGAAATAGGTGAGTCATATTGCTGAGGTTCTGGCTACAGGGGCGGGTTCTGATGATTTTCTCTACCATCCTCACTACTCTCTGGAGAGACTACTGGTCTGCAGTGATGCAGCTGCCATACCAGACTGGGAGGAGTATGCACCATGTGGCTCCTCCTGAAGTTGATGTTGCCACCATGAACAGAGGGAATAAAAACCACAGCAAACGGCGGTCAAGTTTCCTCACTGATAGCTTTATCGTGACTCAAGCAATAAGATAATAGTACACAAAGCTTGTTTCTCAGTTTAATAATAGACATGAACCAATTTGACCAATAAAATCTGGCATGCTACTGTTTCTAAGAGGACATTTTCCAACCAATAAAATAATAGTAAAAAACATTCAGTAAGTTATCAGCTTTTAAACACACAAAACCAATAGACTGCATCTAGCAACCATAAACCAATCAACCGCACACTTCTTGCACAGACAGCAGTGCTCCAAAATGGCGTTGTTGACTCCATACATTAAGAAGCCATTACATGCACTCAAACCATGACTAGAAAACGAGACTGGAAACAAACTGAGGGAACAAACAACTAAACGTACACTTTAAACATGGATTTCACCCCAAATTCTACACCAGTGGATCTTTAAAGGTGATGGGACTTTAATGGTGATGGGACTGTGTTGGCGATGGCTACTCCTTTCAGGTTTACACAGCAGCTTCAACTGTTTGATCCAGAAGTTTTTACAACATTCCGATAACTGCTGTCGGCTCAATATTCCTCTAACTCCACCACTCCAACAGTAACGAAGCCTATTTTGTTGAATTCATACTTGAACAGAGGGAATAAAAAACACAGCAAACGGAGATGAAGTTTCTCTGCTGTTTGAATCCAGGCATAGCCAACAGATCACAGAACACCATTATCAGAACTACTGGCCGATTTACTATTTCAGGGAACAGCTAAGCTTCACGCTTTTTTAAAAGAAAGTAATTGAACATGAACTGAACATCTAGTCATCAACTAATCACCTTGTTTTTAAGTTTTTCTTCACCAGAACGTTTTAGATGCTTTGAACAAAGATGAGTTCTTCTATTTACTTCTAATCTACATATCGTACTATATTTAAACTTGTCACACTGACAGTGATTTCTTTTTTCTTCTTGACATCTCAGTGACAGATGGTTATCGTCACACCAGATGACGAGTTGGCTCACAGCCTTTCATGAGCCCCTCCACTGTTGTGTCATCTGCGAACTTGATGATGTGGTGCAAGTTGTACTGGGCACAACAGTCATGAGTCATCAATGTGAAAAATTGAGGGGTGGGGGACGGGGACGGGTTTGCTGTGGGGGGTGGTGGGTGACTGCATTGAAGGCAAAGATGAAGTCAATTGATATCATCTCCACATAACTGTTCTTATTCTCCAGATGGGACAGGCTCAGATAAAATGTTATACTGAAACATGATCCCTATATATCTAAAAAAAAAAAAAGAAGGAGAAATCAACTGACAGGAAGAAATTAAACTTGGTGGGGAGATTTTATATTGTAAAACTGGAAAATGATTCCAGTTTCATGCTCAGCCGTACATGTATCGTAAGCAAGGATGGGCCTTATTGCTGTACCTGACTGACCCACCCGCCACGGTTATGTCGCCAAAGACTGCAATGGTGCCGTGCCAGACTGTCAAACAGTGACCCAGAATGTCAGTGGGTCACCTTTCAGTTATATGTTGTCGCATGTTCATAAAACCTGATGCTACTCCACCTCCACCGCTACCACACAACGCATAGGATGGGTTCTTACAAGACACCAAGGTCAGTGGAACTTTGCTTCAGCTATAGTTCCCTGGGCTAGAGCTAGCATGCTCTAGGGTAATACCCACACCTTTTTAGCTTCACTCGCTTCGAACAGTGAGTCAGTCTGAGACCTTCTGGAAGTCCAAACACGGCGGCATTTATTCACAGTTTCGTTGAAGTGGACTCAGTACAACTTTTCAAAAAAAAAATAGAATTAATAGAAAGCAGAGCCGTGGAGTGACTAAGGCTAACTTTTATGCTAGCAAGGCATTCTTTTTCACGTTATCAGCCCAAGAAAACAACAACCTTCTTTTCTTTTCGCGCTCCGTCTTTCTTAAAGGAGCATCGCCCTTATTATGCAACACTATCCAAGACGTTGCATGCATGTTTACTGCACACTTTACTGCAGCTACAAACCTGCCTGGGCTGTGTGGGGGAAATTCTGAGACTTTGACACCAAACGTCTGTACTGGCAAATCAGTGTGCATTAAACAGAAGTGAAACCTAAAGACAATTTCAGAGAAAACAAAGTCAATGCACAGAGTCTCTCAGAGTGGTTTGGTTTGAAGTTGCTGATTATTAAAACTTACAGATCCTGATTACTTTACAGTGGTCATGATGGGAACCAGGGGGCACAATGTCTGCAACACATACAGCCCATTCATTTACTATTCAAAACCTCTAGTGAACCCACACGTGAACCTAACTGTGTTTACTTCTTAACTATCTAATTCTGCTAGTGACCCATCAGTGGACGCCCTCGTTGGTGAGGTAGGTGGTTCTGTAGTTTTGCCGAGTAGTTTGAACAGCCATAAACCGTTTATTCTTTACAGGGCTAAGGCTAAATCAGATTAGCCTTATTGTACTAAAATACTAATCACTTAGAACTTGTGCTGAGTATGTTGGTGGTTCCATACTGGTGTTCTGTGGGTTCCCATGGCATGGGTGGGGTCCACTGGTCCGCCTATACACACAATTGACTGGCGGTTGCTACGTTTCACTGCTTGGTAAATCTTTCCTTTATGTATGACCACAATGATGGGATAATGCTCTTTGTCATTTGACCCAAGATGCAGAACTGGTTTGAGGAGCATTCTGGAGGGTTCAGAAACATGGTGTTAATTGCAGTCAGAGACGGTGCAATTCCCAAACCAGGCGATGATGCAGCTGCTTAGGATGCTTTCCACAGTCCCTCTGTAGAACATGGTGAGGATTGTAGGGGGGAGATGAGCCTTATTCAGTCCCCTCAGGAATTAGAGGCGCTGCTGGGCTCTCTTGGCTATGGAGTTGGTGTTGAGGGACCAGGTGGGTCTGTGATGTGGACAATGAGGAACTTGGTGCCCCTGATGATTTCCACACCAGTGATGTTCAATGGAGGGTGAGAAGTCAACCACCATCTCCTTAATTTTGTCAACATTCAGAGACAGGTTGTTGGTTCTACACCAGTCCGTTAGCCGCTGCACTCTCTCTCTGTATGCTGACTCATCATTCTTGTTGTTCAGACCCACCACAGTCGTGTCATCAGCTGACTTGATGATGTGGTTTAAGATACTGTCAGTAGAGTGAACAACAGAGGACAAAGTATACAACCCTGAGGGGCACCGATGCTCAGTGTGATGGTGCTGGAGATGTTATTACCTACCCTGACTAACTGAGGTCTCTCAGTCAGGAAGGCCTGGACCCAATTACAGAGGGAGGTGTTCTGTCCCAGTAGGCTCAGTTTACCAATCAGCTGCTGAGGGATGATGATGTTGAATGCTGAACTGAAGCCTATGAACAGCATTCTGATGTATGTGTCTTTATTGACCAGCTGGGTAAGAGCCAGGTGGAGTGTGGTGAAGATGGTGTCGGCTATTGAGCGGTTGGGGCGATATGCAAATTGCAGTGGGTCCAGTGAAGCAGGGAACTGGTCTGTAATAAGCCTCATTATGAGCCTCCCAAAGCGCTTCACGATGATGGGAGTGAGTGCAATGGGATGGTAGTCATTGAGGCAGGACACTGGAGACTTCTTCGGCACTGGAATGATGGTGGTGGAAGCAC
Organism: Prochilodus magdalenae; assembly: GCA_024036415.1. NCBI lineage: Eukaryota > Metazoa > Chordata > Actinopteri > Characiformes > Prochilodontidae > Prochilodus > Prochilodus magdalenae. Next base: position 29,671 of record JAMWET010000177.1, on the reverse strand, counting down.
ATTGGAGCGAGATGTTGAATATGTCCGTGAGAACGTCAGTCAGCTGTTTGGCGCATTCTCTGAGCACTCTGCCTGGTATGCTGTCTGGTGCTTTCCATGGATTGACTCTGTGTAAAGCTCTCCGCATGTGCACTGCGTGTCAGCAGGGTTTTGAAAATGTTTGTGGATTTTTCTTTAAACAGGCACACTTAGCCTTTCTGATGGACTGGAAAAGCTTGGCTCTTGGGATCCTAAGGCTTGCTTATTTGAATCTGGGAAGACTGTGGTGTCCAGCTGTCTCTCCAGCTGTCTCTTCTATGCTGTGGTGTGCTGGGGGGGAAGCATCAAGAAGAGAGACGAGATGCGGCTGGACAAGCTGGTCAGGCGAGCAGGGTCAGTTGTTGGTGTGGAGCTGGACTCGGTCGTGAAGGTGGCGGAGAGGAGGACACTACACAAACTGCTGTGTATTATGGATGATGATGGGCACCCACTGCACACCATCATCATGGACAGAAGGAGCAAGTTCAGTGGCAGGCTGCTGTCACAGAGCTGCTCCACAGACAGACTCAGGAGATCCTTTGTCCCGAGAGCCATCAGGCTCTTCAACTCCTCCCAGCAGGGCCGGAAGAGGGACGAGGAGAGCTGAGCACTAAACTCTCTTATTTAATCAGAGACTCATCTATGCACTATTCACTTTACTGTATATACTGTACATCTGGACACTTTGACACTTACTGTATATACTGTACATATACTGTACATCTGCACTCCTGGACACTCAACTCCACTTAAATATCATGTCTATGATGTTAATTCATTCTGTTCATTTATCTGCTGATAACTGCGTCCCTTGCTCATTTATTTATTACTTTTGCACTACAGCCTGTTTTGTACTTCTGTGTATATATTTCTTGCCTCCTTACCAAGTGAGATATATTTATATATTTATATTAACATATCCATAGATAGTGACTCGCTGTAGGTATAGTTCTATAGCCTATACCTTAATAGTTAGTAATACTGCTGCCGTTACTGAACATCCCTTTTAGGTTTCTCATACTGCACAACACTGTTTTATTTTTATATTTTTTGTATTATTATGTGTATCTGTGCTGTTCGTTTTTTGTGAAACCGCTACTGGCTGCTAAATTTCCTTCGGGATCAATAAAGTATCTATCTATCTATCTATCTATCTAAACACTCAACAGAGGAAGGAAGAAATGTGGGGGTGTTTTAGATGTAGTTATTTTGAATGTACCAAACTCAGTTCTTAGCTACGTAAAAGGGAATCAGCTGCTTGTTGTGTGACATATGACAAATCTCTTACTGGTCTTTTTTAGCACAGATGAGATCATAGACTTACCACAACTGTTCTGGAAATCAGAATGCACTTGGGTAACTCCCTCCTATAATGGATCTGATTGATTGAGCCACGTCCATATGGAATTCCCCTGCACTATAATATTTCATTGTACTCTGTTTGGTTGCTCTGTTTGAGAATTTTACTCTACAGAAAACTTTTCTTAAATTCCTGATGAATTTAATGGACCACAACTGCTACAAGCGAGCGCTTAATGTTCCTACATGATATGAATGTCTTTACACCAATCTAGCTGTTCTTCAGCTGTAGTGTTTTCGTTTCCTGTAATGCCTCTTGTGTCCTGTGGTGGTTTTTGTGTCCTGTGGTGGTTTTTGTGTCCTGTGGTGGTTGTTCACCACCTGAAATATCAGTGTCTCGCTGCTGGCAACAAGAAGCGGAGGCTGACTTCCTCAATCTGTGCTATAAATCCAACACTGCCACACAAAGAGAGTCACTTTGAGCTTGAGGTTGCTTCATATACCTCATCCATACTCACTACAGACATAGCTGTAAGAAAGCTGAAGTACGCTTCAGTGTAAGATCAGGAGTACTGGAGACAGCAGAATGGAGATGAAAGGAAATATCTGTGCACAGTCGGGAATTACTAGTTCGGGATCAAATTACAGCGGCAATTCCTATGAAGACAACTATACAAAACTGGGGAAGACAAGGATTCCCATGACCAACAGCGACCAGGAATCCAACAACTCAGGTGCAGTATTGTTCAGATACATTTTCACCCAAAACCAAATCATCTTGAAAGTCACAACGTTTTATCTCAGTTTTAGGGGATGTTCATATAGGTTAATCATAAGATGCTGGGTTCTGGATTAAACTCCAAGCTCTACTTTCAGGTCTATGTTGAAAAGCGTACTCCTGGGTGAATTGAATTCAGGGCCAAATCATTTGGTACAGAGCTTCTATCCTTATACAGTTTTCAGGAGGTGATGTCATGCTACTCCTGCTGTTCTGTACATTTCTAAACTAGGTGGTGTTACCGTTACCTCAAGGTTCACTTCACAAATGCACACACTGAATGTCACAAAGAAAAATATATGACCCCTCATCCTGAAGTTTTGAGATCAAGCTGTAATATCTGCTTTTAGTTGTAAGTTGTAAATTGGCCTCATGCAGTGTAAACACTTCCCTCGACCTCTGAGGTCTGGTTATACTAGAATTTTTTTTTTAGAATTTTCTTGTATTTTAACTTTACTACACGGGATTTAACTATGCCATTATGTCTAAGGCTTTAATGATCATACAGTGGGGTGTGAAAGTTTGGGCAGCGTTGTTAAATTTCCTGATTTACCTTTATAAAGCATTGATTGTTTGGATAAAAAAAAAATGCGTTAAATATATCATATAGGGGACAAACACAGTGATATTTGAGAAGTGAAATGAAGTTTATATGATTTACAGAAAGTGTGCAATAATTGGTTAAACAAAAGTAGGCAGGTGCATAAATTTGGGCACTGTTGTCATTTTATTGATTTCAAAACCTTTAGAACTAATTATTGGAACTCAAATTTGGTTTGGTAAGTTCAATGACCCTTGACCTCCATACACAGGTGACTCCAATTATGAGAAAGGGTATTTAAGGGGGGCAATTGTAAGTTTTTCTCCTCTTTGCATCTTATCTAAAGAGTCGCAGCATGGGAGTCTCAAAACAACTTTCAAATGACCAGAAAACAAAGATTGTTCACCGTCATGGTTTAGGGGAAGGATACAGAAAGCTATCTCAGAGATTTCAGCTTTCAGTCTCCACTGTGAGAAACATTGTGAGAAAATGGAAGACCACAGGCACAGTTCAAGTCAAGGCTCGAAGTGGCAGACCAAGAAAAATCTGGAATAAACAGAAGCGAAGGATGTTGAGAACAGTCAGAGTCAACCCACAGACCAGCACCAAGGACCTACAACATGATCTTGCTGCTGATGGAGTCACTGTGCATCGTTCAACTATTCGGCGCACTTTACACAAGGAGATGCTGTATGGGAGAGTGATGCAGAGGAAGCTTTTTCTCCACCCACATCACAAACAGAGCCACTTGAGGTATGCTAAAGCACACTTGGACAAGCCAGCTTCATTTTGGAATAAGGTGCTGTGGACTGCTGAAACTAAAAGAGTTATTTGGGCATAACAAGGGTAGTTATGCATGGAGGAAAAAAGAACACAGCACTCCAAGAAAAAAACCTGCTACCTACAGTACAATTTGGTGGTGGTTCCATCATGCTGTGGGGCTGTGTGGCCAGAACAGGGACTGGGAATCTTGTTAAAGTTGAGGGACGCGTGGATTCCAATCAATATCAGCAGATTCTGGAGACCAATGTCCAGGAATCAGTGACAAAGCTGAAGCTGCGCCGGGGCTGGAGCTTCCCATGCTAATGGAGAAATCTCTTAATTAGTAGCCTTCTTACATGACGGAGAGCTGCACGTGACCAGTGGAGATCCTCGTACTTAGCCCTGCCAGCTACATTTTAATGCTTACTGTTGTGTTCAAATATATTGGCACTCTAGGTCAAAAGATTACCTGTTACATTTAGCAAATGATGAAGCACAGTTACTTGATTATTTCAGGAACGATTGTAACATTACAGAACCTAACTACCTCGTGAGGCCTTAATAGACTTTGGAACTGGTTTCATTAGTGAAATCATTAGTGATCAGCTGATCAGTTAAGGGAAATGGTGGAACTCACGGAGGATAAACGGTGTAGATGATGATGAATTGGTAAAGCGCTGCCACTGAAGCTAGCATCTGCCAGCTACTATTGCGAGTGAGTTAGCAGCCAGCCAGTGCTGGAGTACCGGGCCAACACAAACACCCCGGGAGCGATTCTGTATGCTGATCATCACTATGCACACCAGTGTGGATGTACGGGAAACCATGTCAGTTGAACTTGAATTCTGTGCAAGTAGCATCATACAATCTCAACTATGCAACCTAGAACACAGCTCAGAAAATGGGGCTTGATTCCTTATATATATTCCTATATAATGGAATTTTAAATGAAGACCCATCTCTTCGTAAAGCACTTAAGTGAGTGAACTCTAGCAGACGTGTAAATTGTGTGTATCGTGTGGCAATTTTATAACCTTTTTTGTATTGCACTTATAATGACCTTTGTCAATGTGTATTGTGTTGCACTTATAATGACCTTTCTCTAGGTACCAGCACTGGCCCCCTGTTCGGGCAGTGTCTGAGCTCATGGTGAGTTTTAGGCTCTAAACTTCCTCTACTAGCTGGAATATTATCCAACAGAACACTGAGCACGGTTCTAAGTCGCTCTGGATAAGAGCGTCTGCTAAATGCCTTAAATGTAAATGTAAATGGTGCACCAGTTACATTCTCGAGTCCGTACGGGTGTGGGGATTTTATCACTGCTCCATTGAAGGTGGAACAGAAAATTGCAAAACTGTTAGCTAATTTTAGCTTCGCGGTGATACTTTCATCTCTCTCACATGTCTGTGGTGGTTTATTGCCGAAATCCAAAGTGGTGATAAGCTGGGCTACATCTAGATTTTTCCTTGTTCTGCATACAAGCATGCAACAACTTTGTAGCTAGCTTCTAGATAGCTCTCAGGTATTTAGCTGTGCTTGACATCTGTGTAGTGACGGAGGAGTGCTGGAGAGATGGGGGTGATACAGATAAGGTAGTTTCATTTTCAGTTTTCCTAAAAGGCATATTTCAGTAGATTCTCCATATATGTTTAAAGCAAGCACATTAAGATTTGGCATGTAACTACAGACGAGGGTGTAGGTCTGAGATTGACAGTGTTAGTTATATCAGCTATAAGCTGAACCCACTGTAGCTACGGCAGTAAAGTACTGTAGGTATAGCGCAGTGGAACAACATCTGTGGAATTACAATATACACATACAAATAGTTCTGCTTCTGCTGCACCAAGACTACACCCACTACAAGTACGCGCTTGTCTCAACACTTCATGTTCCTACATGATATGAATGTATTAACACCAATCTAGCTGTTCAGAAAACACCATAACCAGTAACTCTAATAATCATACTGTAGGGTATCAGTGCTGGACTGAACTAGTGTACAGCTACACAGTAACGGGGACTGAGCAGGTGAGCAGTTATGTTCACCCTGAGCTCTTCTGTATGTGTAAAACGGTGATACACGGCACAAACAATATATTCATCACTCATCTATTCAAGAGCTCACCTTACTCTCTTCATCTGGCACTCCTCCACCTGCCACTCCCCTCCTTGTACCAGTGTTCTAATCAGACACATGATATTTAGGATGATGTAAGACTGGGTTTGGTTAATGATGGATTACGATGTGGTTGTGTGTTTAAAAACCTGTGTCCTGTCATGTTTTGTGTCCCCTGATGGTTGTTGGGTCCTGCGGTGGTTGTTGGGTCCTGCGGTGGTTGTTGTGCAGGTGATTAATGATTTTAATTAGATTTTCTGCTACACCTTTAAACTACACCTTTATGATTATCAAGATCCCAGCCTCCTGTGAAAATATGATGTTAAATATGATTGATGTTGAAATACGAAAATATTTGGTTTACAAACCCATCATCATCTGTCAAAGCTTTTGCAGTTAATGCCAGTGAATAATGATAATGTCTTTGCTATGGATTCTTTGATTTATTTTGTTGACATACAGCCTCCTGTCAATGTACTTGTTTTTTGATGGTCGGGCCACAAGACATTACACAAAATGGATATCAGAGAGTTTTTTTGGAAATCAGGAAGTGAAAAAATCAAAGGGTGACGGATTTTGTACCTTCAGCTCTTCAGCAAATGCTTGTGTCCAGCCGTCCACGAGGGGCAGAAAGCCTGATCTGTATTAACAACAGTGCTGTTAAAGTGAAATACACTCTGCAGATGCTGGGGGACACCAAATTTTTCATATTGCTGGGGAACACCAAGAGCTAAAACATACTAATTCCCGTACAGTGCTGCTTTACTGTAGATGAAGATTATATCCTATTTGTAGTTGCTTAGATACTTTGAGCATCAACAGACTTTCAGGCAGCAGACCCAAGTGCAGAGAGGAAAATTCCATTTCAGTGGATTAGAAAAAAGGCCGAGAAACTTCAGACATAACAGACAGAGATTAGGGTGTGTTATTTTGCTGGCCACAGGAATCACAGGCTGACTTTCACTTTCAGTAAATGTTCCCGTTTGAGTTCCTTAATCTGTGCTATAAATCCAACACAGCCACAGAAAGAGAGTCACTGTGAGCTTGAGGGTGCCTCACAGACCTCATCCATACTCACTACAGACATTATAACTATGTAACTATATAGTTATTTTCTTTCATTCACAAGGCTTGAACATCGCTCCTCCACTTCTTTTGGTCTGCAGCTCCGCACCGTGCTGAATTCCACATGCTCCAGCCTGCTCTGTTTCTCTCCGCCTCCACCATTCTCTGCCAAGTTGTTTTCGGACGACCCCTTTTCCTTCTTCCTTCTGGTGTCCACTCGAGGGCAACAGCACAGTCGTCATTTCTTTCCATTCTCAGCACATGCCCAATCCAGTTCCATCTCCTTCTTCTAACCTCCTTGCTGATCTTCTCCGCTCCTGCCATCTCTAACACCTTTCTGTTGGATACATGCTGCTGCCATCTGATTCTGAGTATCCTTCCCAAACACTTGGTCTGGAAGATGTCCAATTTTCCTTCCTCTCCCTTGGTCAGCTTACAAACTTCGCACCCATAAAGTAGTATTGATAGCACCAGGCTCTTTAAAAAGGGATGCTTTTATTTTTCTACTGATGTTTCCGTCTTGCCAGATGTTTGATAGCCACTTCATCTGTGCGCTGGCCAAGGCTATTCTTTTCTTGATGTCTGCTGTGCCTCCTCCATCCTTGGTGACATTTGCGCCTAGATAAGCAAAGCTTTCTACTTCTTCTACTTCTTGTCCTCCAGCCTTCAGCTTGTCATCACTCTTACTGTTGACTTTCATGACTTTACATTTCTGTCCGTTCAGTTTCAGTCCGACTTTGGCTGCGTTGTCCTCCAGTTTTTGTCGTTTCGCTTTGTAGATGCTTCATGGTTGAGGAGAGAAGTGCAATATCGTCTGCGAAATCGAGGTCCTCCAACATACTAATGAAGTTCCATCTTATCCCAGTTCTCTCACCTTCCACCGTTTTCCGCATCACCCAGTCTATTACGAGGAGGAACAAAAAACCTGACATACAGCATCCCTGCTTCACTCCGGTTATGACTGGGTACCAGTCTGTCGCCTCGTTGTCAACGATGACGGAGCACTGAAAGTCTTCGTAAAGGGTCTTGACCATCTGTATCAGTTTCTGAGGGATTCCATAGTGGCGCATGATGATCCAGAGGCTCTCACGATGTATGGAATCGAAGGCCTTTTCGAAGTCGACAAAATGGACGTACAACGTTGCATTCCACTCATTGACTTGCTCTAGAATATTCCTAAGGATGAATATCTGGCCTACTGTCCCTCTGCCTGCTCTAAATCCAGCCTGTTCCTTTCTGAGTGAAGAGTCCACTCCTGTCTGTATCCTGTTGATTATCATCTTGCTGAGAACCTTGCTGGCCAAGGGTAGTAGGGTAACCCCTCGCCAATTTCCACATTCCTGAAGGTTGCTATTTTTCGGAATCTTGCAGATAAGTCCTTTTGTCCATTGTGTTGGAATTTTCTCCTTCTCCCAGATAAGGTCAAAAATCCTCTTCATTTCTTTACTAGTCTGTTCAATGTCTGCTTTAAGCATTTATATTCCACCTGTATATCCAGCTCTTCCATCTCCTCAGTCTGGCTTCTTGGCTCTTCATCAACTCTCTGTTTTGTATTCTCTCAGAGCGTGTACTGTTAATCCTGTTCTTGATGTTTCTCCTCTCCTCAATAATTTTCCAGCTGTTATCACTTTTCCATGGCTTGTTCTTCCCTTTTCCAAAACCGAGTATTTCTTCTGCTGACTTCCCCCACCTCCTCTATATCTTCACTCCCCGTCTTGGTCTCTTCCAGCTTACTCCCTACTGCCTCACAGTACCTCCTCCCTGTTTCTTCGTTTCGTAAACGTTCAACGTCTAATCTCGGCCTGACCTTCTTGTTGTTCCTGTGTGAGTTGAGGCGCAGCCTAATGTGAGTCCTCACCAATTGGTGGTCGCTGTTGACACCCATTCTCCTTTCATATCCCGTGTTATCGTTTCCAACTTTTGCATTAAAATCACCCATAATAATGATGTCATTATTACAGTTGATGTCATCAACTATTTCTTAGATGTAAATGAAGCATTCATGGCATATTCTAGAGCAGTACAGAATCAGTCTGTTACAGTTCTGCACACATTGAATAATTACATTTATTAATGAGTAATGAGTGTTTTAATGTAATAAACTGAAAATCCAGTCGATACATTTTTGTACATATGTCAAGAAATACAGTGCTCAGCACATGATATTCAAAACAGTATAGTTAAGAATACACCTTATTCATTTTTACAGATTAAAATTAAAATTAAAACTATTCCAATCCAAAGCATGACTGTAAATAAACCGAAATGAATTAATACTACTCAATTCAAACCCACATCTAGTGGTGGCTCCCTGGTGGGTAGTGGTGTTACCCGCTGAGCTCCACCAACCACAAGATTATGCCAAGAAAAACACAAACTGGTTTCAAGAGCATGACCTTCATTAGCCTGCTCAGTCACCAGATCTGAATCTAATAGAACATCTCGGGGATGTGACAGAACAGGGGATCCGCCCGTATGAAATGATTAGCAGGAATTGAATGGTGAACAGAATCTAAAAGGAATGTTTCCAATAATCCGTTCCAGGATGATTCAGTATATATACACTCAGTGGGATATAGTATTGTAGCTCTCAGTAATGGTATTACACACTTAAGTATGTATTGTACTGGAGGACAGCTGCCATGTGCACATGTCTCTCGTAGCTGGTAGAAGATTTCGCACCGCTGAAATACCGAGGACAACAAGAGCTATGTTCCAGTCAGGCGTTGGGAGTGGGGGGTTCATTATGGGCTTTCAGTTTGTTTGAGGAAATGGGTGCTGAACGGAGCGAAACAAAACCAAGTTCCTCTGCACAACGAGTCCACTGTGCTGGGGAGCTGGTGACTCCTGTTGTTGAGTTGTGATCACACTGACTTGGTAAATGTTCCATATGTCTTACTAACAACACTGCAGGAAGGAGATGCTACAGAGCGGCTGCAGTGTGTCTGGGGCTGCTGTGTGTCCTCCTGCTGGCTGCCGTCACAGTGCTGTGGATCCAGTTCAACAACATGACTAAAGAGAGAGACCAGTTACAGAAGGAGCAGGAAGCTCATCGGAAACTGTTGTCAGCATTAGGTGAGTAATGAAGTTCAGGTTACTGGCTACAGGAAACTACTCTGTAACTGCTCTGTTATGAAATGTAATGTAATGTAAATGAACTAAAAGTCTAGTTTACATACATACTGTACAGGGTAATGTTACATGCCATCATGTCTCCTTTCAAAAGCATCTACTGATATCCATTCACATTGTTCAACCTTGTTGTGGGTCCTGGAACCTCTCACGACTAAATCAGTTTAGCACAACACATTACACTGCATCATACAATCACCACGTGTAAGGCGACACTGCACAGGCGATCACTGACAGTATCAAAAATTGAAATAAATTATTTTAAACAACTACGTATTATAATACTGAGTGGCCATATTTTAGAAAACATGCTAACACAAGCACCATTTGTGGCTGCTTCTGTTTTTAATGAGACACAAAAAGTGATTGGTTGCTAACAGCACCCCCTGTTAGAGAAACTGTAGTGGGTAGTCCCAGAGAAGGTTGTTATTGTTAGCTGGAGGATGTGTTCATGTGTTGTATGTTCTATGTTGTGCTGGGCTGTGGGTTGTTTGGTGCAGAGCTGGTCTACACCATCATATAGAGCTGTAGGGTTAAAAGTAGGGCTGAATCGTCAGTCGGAGACCCTTGACATCAACTGAGACCCTTCAAGTCGACTGACAACAGCGACAATTTTTTTTTTTCTCCGTAAAACAGACTAAAGCTTACAAAAATGCACAAGAATTTTAAGAACTTAAAAAGACATTTTAATAATTATTCCATAGTGAGTAATATATATATATATGTAAGTTCTAGTTGGGCTGTGACGCATGCTTGCTAAAAAATTTAATCCATGTGACACCGTGCGCTGGAGGTTCACCGTTAAAGCTAAAGCTGTGAAGCTGAGACACACAGGGGAACGATGTCTCAGAGAAAGCCTGGAGGAGCTTTTGAAGAAAAGAATCTCGACAAATCAAACCTAACTCTCTTCAACCTAGCTCTTCATTTAGTCTGACATCGAGCACTGCTTCAAACGAGTGAGCTGACTATCGTTTTAGACATAATGGCTGTTTGCGGTGAAGGAACAACGGACCATTTTATTCGAATTTCATTATTTTAGATCCTAAATTACAGATATTTATATTTATTCATCTACAGCTAATATTATATTTATTTAAAGATAAGTACAGTCACTTAATCTGCCTGCCGATACAAGAAATAACAACACTAAACAAGAACAAGAAAAAATTATTTTAGCGCGGGGAATATAATAATTAAACGTCTACTGTTTCAGGTCTACCATTCTTCTTTTCATCTAAAATCTGGTTTTATTTAGCAGTTCTTTATTCATGAGAGATGAAAGACAAAGGTCCTCCTACTGAAGAAGCTAATGCTAACGTCTAAATGAGGAGGACGTCAGAACTGAACCGTATGCAGATTGATATACTAGATAATGTATATGGAGAAAAACATGAACGAATAGTCGAATTGTCAGCCAAGACGGGCGAATCCGATTCTACTGACAACATTCTGAGTCGGGTACAGCCCTAGTTAGAAGTTAAATGTATTCATATGGTGCTGGATGTTTCACAAAGCAGCTTTACAGAGCAGAGAATCTGGGTCGCCAATGAGCAAGCCAAAGACGATAGTGGCAAGAACAAACCTCCTTTCAGAGCAAGAGGACAGCATCAGAGTGCACAGGATGGGCAGCAGCTGTGCAGCAGACCACCAAGTTTGGGCAGTAGCTCTGCTCCTGCAAAGTAAACACACAGACAGTTAGTTGTGACAGTCAGTAGTTATACTATGCTCTAAGTCACCCTGTCAGACCTTTGGGTCACCCTGACAGTGCAGATCTCCCGGACTCCATTTCCCAGAGCGCTTCACCCAGTGATGTCACACTCACATGCTCCCACTCAACCAATCACTCATGGTCTAGCTTGCCGGAGTACTGATTTGTTCCAACTGCCACACATCACACAGTCTGTTTATAACCCTCTCCCCCCAATTCGATCTAGTACGTACTACTCAGCCATTAAAAGATATGTGCGGTATGCACATGTCCTCAGGTCTCTGTTGAAATCATGTAATGGCGGGAAACCCCATTCTTTAAAATCTGTTAAAGAAAGCATTCGTTGTGGTTGGTTTTCGTGATGAACACTCACATGGAGACAGCACCGAGCAGGAGGTCACAGAAAATGCATGCTGGGGTATTTGTTCACTTGTAAACAGCGGGCTCCTCACTTTCCATTTTTTTTCACTGCTTCGAACGGCTCTGTAGCTCCTGTGGAATCATGGGAAAGGACAGTGTGCTGTAGTCGCATGCTTCAAAATCTCTCGATGTAGTACGTCATCCGGTGACATTCTGCGTACTGTTTTATGAACACTGCGAATCCGGACACACCAACTATTTGGACGCAGCCTTTGCAAAGTTTAGCCAGACCTAGTTTGCATTACTGAGCATCTCACCCTTGTCTTTCTCGTTATTATTTTGTTCTCCTCTCTTCTCTTTGTTTTCTTTGGCCTCGCATTGCCCTTTTGTCATGCTTGTTTGTACTTTGTTGCTGTGCTTAGCTACTGTACGGAAGTAAAATCCAACTGACTTTTAGCTCTGCGCTCGTCTAGCCAAGTTCTTTATTCCCAACATGCACTTGTAGCAGTTAATTGAGTATTTTGATTTTTTTGCCTAATTCTATTAATTGTATTATTGAAGAAATTCATAAAATCACTGCAACCATATACTAGCGGTATTCAGGGTTCTGTAGCAGACGCTTAATTCATTTAGAAATTCTACGTTTTAAGACTTACTACCATGAACAGTATTAATACTAGAATAACAAGCATTATGTGCTATCGCCTTCAGTGACAATTACCTCAATACCTATATGACCTTGTGCACATCCCGTTCCAAAACCATGCACATTTACATGAGACAGACACACATGCCACACGTGTCAGAAGACCCTGAGATACTCAGATGCCACAGAAAATCTTAAGAGAATTCCTATTTCTTTATGAACTGGGACTTTCGATCTGAAATTATCTCTCTGAAAGAGAGAACTAAATAGTATTAATGTTATCACAATATTGCTGATAGTTATTGTAATTTATTGTTTATTATTATTATTTATTGTTATGGATGGTGTATTGGAACATTGCCCCACTGTGGCGTTTTGGCTGGGTATGGAGCTGGATTACTGTATGAAGTGTGGTCAGGGGACTCTGAATTTACTCTGGATAATGAGGTGGACTGTGAGGACTGTTGAGTCTGTTGACTGTTTTTAACTCTTTGTTTATAATATAAAGGCTAAAAACACAGAACTAGAATAATTGTAGAGAGTGACAAACAAACTGGTGGTGAAATGGTCCACTGTGGAGAAATATACAGACTCCGATTTCTCTACAGTGGTGGTGATAGGATATAACACAGATATTTGTATATAGTTTCATGTGTAATATTGAAAACAGTGGTTAATCTGGTATTACGGTAAAATGTCCTCCATGTTCCATCAATGTACTTGTCCCATTAATTAATTAATATACATAAAACAACAAACATCCAGGATCAGAATCATCTTTTTGAGAAATAACATTTTACAGAAAATCTGGAATTCCTGTGTAACTGAACTGACCCTGTAATATATTTCTTTCTCTATGAAAGAGCAAGGACAGAGGTATTTCGACCAGAGTTTCTACTTCATTACTATTGAGAAGCTGAGCTGGAGGGAGAGCAGACGGTACTGCCAAGACAAAGGAGCAGACCTGGTGATCATAAAAAGCAGAGATAAACAGGTGAGAGAGAAAGAGAGAGAGAGAGAGAGAGAGAGAGAGAGAGAGAGAGAGAGAGAGAGAGAGATTGCACACCACTCTTATTTACCCATATCTGTTCACATTGTTCCATACTCTACCATGTTAGGAGTTCATCGATAAAGCGTTTGGCCGCACTAATTCTTGGATTGGTCTGACGGACGTTGACAGTGAGGGGTCCTGGAAATGGGTGGATGGCTCAGCACTTACCTCTCTTGAGTAAGAGACCACCGGACTAAACTCATGGCGCATTTGTACGCTCTTCAAGAAAATCTAGAGGTGTAATAATAGAGACACTCTGATTCTGTGTGTTTCAGGTTCTGGTGGCCAGGAGAACCCAATGATGAAATCAATGAGGACTGTGCAGGAACAGATGTCAAGAATAGTGGATCATCCTGGAATGATTTTGTTTGTGATTTACCTATGGTTGGAATTTGTGAGAAACCTTTAAAGTGAGTTTAATTTAGTCTACATGAGTTCAATAATCCATAATCACATGTTTAAGATACTTGTGCAGCATTGTGCTTTTCAATAGTTCTGAAAGGATGCGAATTTGAGTGCAGACGTAAAAGTCAGCTTGATTGTATCTTAATCCTTGTAAGATCTCCCAGTTACTGCCTAGCTAGCTTTCAATACTGTCATGTTAACTGCCCGCTGAAGCTTAGACCTCCTTTCTATGCTTCCTTCAGTTTATGTGCTTTTTTAGCATTCATTTAATAAAATTCATGGGGTCACATATCATACAATATAGTACTGAGCAATTCTCAGAATCAGAATCAGAATCAACTTTATTGTCACACAGTCACAGGAACCGGCGAAATTAGCCATCGACCTATCCATACAATAACATACAGGGGGGAAACAAGACAGGACAGGAGGACAGGTGAGCCGCTGCGTGAGACACGCGCCGCCAATCATCAATGAAAAGGGATACACAAGGAAGGAGGAGGGAAAAAAAGCATTACCCCCAGACTGTGCCCTAGGAGAGCACAGTGTAGGAACATCAAAAAAAACCTCAGCACATAAGCACATACAGCACAAGAACCAAGCAATGAAGGCGAAGGGGAGGGTACGGGAGGTATGGGGGGGGCCGAAGGTCCCACTGCCTAGCAACAGTCAGTTTGCCCTAAGACACCCTTGAACAGTTCCCAGTCAGAGACACCCCCAGCTAATTAGGAAAACAGGGAGAGAATCACGTCACAGAGTTCTTAGGAGGAATGTTTCCCTATCATCCACAAGGCCAAGTGCTGATAGGGAGGGAGCCGAAAGCAGATTAGACAGTTGTTTAGAGTGAACGCTACCAGTTTTAGCACGTTCACTCTCTATTGTCCATCGTGGTCTTCATTTCTCACACTTCTTTGCAAAGCCGTTAGCTTCTCCGAGATGTTTTCCATGTAGCGGTTAGAAGTCACAGTCTGAGTGCCGACAGCTCTGCCCACCGCTTCAATCATGTCGGGCAGCTTTTGGGGGCCTTTGACAGCTGTCTCCGCACCCTTGATTTTACCATACCCCAGGGCAATGCCTAAACCAATCAGCAAAAACCCTGTGATCATTGTGCCAAAAAGGTAGACGTCTTCGATGTCCTCCAAGGAAAGAGTCGCCAGGCACACGACCCGCCACTTCCCCCATGCGTCCTCCGTGTAGCCTGCCACAAACGTTCCAACAGGACAAGCAGGTTCCCCCGAACCCCGGCTTCTCGTCGAGAAGATGGTGTCAATTGCGTTGAGAGACCACTGAAACAAATCCATTCTTTTGGTTTGAAGAGCAGTGTGAGGAGAGTCTCTGAGGAGTAGCAGTGCCAGACGAGACTGCATTTTGGATCTCATTTTGTAACAAAAGCATGTGTATTTGGGAGCTTCTTCTGGGTGTGGACAGAAGCTTATGGAAAAATCTGCCCTTTTACCATTTCTCCAATTATTAAAACACACACACACACACACACACACACACACACACACGTTAGATGGCACCCAACGAATAGGGGTAAATGAAACTTTAATTGCAGTAGCCTATCCCAGTGATCACTGGGTGGAAGCAGGAAACACCACTTTTGAAGTCATCATGTTACATTGAGGTGATATTGTGACTTCTAATACTTTCACTCTAAAGATGTGAAATGAAACGAGACAGAAACTCACATTTCTCCCCCTTTACGTACTGATTCTCTAGTAAGCGAGAGAGAACCCTACGAACATGTTCAGTGTGTGTAGGAAGGTGAGATGAATAAATGAGTATATCGTCTATATAGGCTATGACAAATTGACCCAACATGTCCCGGAGAACGTCATTAATAAAAGCCTGGAAAACAGAGGGGGCGTTTCGCAACCCGAAGGGCATGACCTGGTACTCATAATGCCCCCTGGTGGTGAGGAAGGCTGTCTTCCATTCATCCCCCTCACACACCTTGACCAAGTTATAAGCACTACACAGGTCCAATTTAGTGAATACCGTAGCACCTCTAAGTTGTTCGAGCGCGACAGGAACTAATGGTAACGGGTAGGCCGCAGGAGACGTGGATGGCCGAATGTAACCCTGAGCGAGTGCTTCCCGTATGTACTCCTCTAGAGCCTGGTCTTCTGCCTGATTGAGAGGGTAAACACGTGATTTAGGAAGAATTTGATCATTAATTAATTCTATGGCACAATCATAGGGTCTATGATGGTAATCTAATTGCATTGATTTTATTAAAAACCTCAGTTAAATCTGAGGACTCAGGAGTGATGCATACGGGTGTTTGAATAGGACTCTCTACGGAAGTAGAAGACAAAGTGAGATTAGGAAAACACAGACAATGATTAAGCAACAGTAAGAAAACCAAGCAACAATCTTTGGTAGCCCAGGAAACGATGGGATTATGAGTCTGTAACCAGGATAGGTCGAGAATGACTGCATACTCAGATGAGTCTAAGATGAAAAATTGCAGTTCCTCTGAGACTTTTCCAGTAAGACACCACGAACGAAATACGAGATTTAGAGAGTTAGCAAAATAGATAGAGCACTGAGATTTGGGGCTCTGTCAAATTTATCCGGTTTACTAACTGGAAATAAAGCGGCTGACGAAGGAGAAGACAGGGCAGGTTCATTTTCAGGGGAAACCGGGGTGGATTGTAGAGCCAAACGCGCAGAGATATCACACGGGTTTGCCGATACCTGCATTAACTGAGCTTGCTGCTCGGACTGTTGTCTGTTTAGACTGTTAATAGAGCTAGAGAGAGACTCGAATGACTGGTGATGTTAACCTAAAATGCGGTCCTGAGTAATCAGTGCCTCCTGGAGATCTTTTAGCTCTGCCATCGTTTTAGTGGCAAAGTTTTTTGTCAGATCAAAAAACTTCAGACTGACGTGAGCAGAGCTAAAAGTCAAGGCTGTTTATTATACAAACAATAGATTAAATACAAACAGTACGTCCAGCAACAGGGATAAACTAGGAAAGCGTAAGTCCAAAACAAGCAAAGGTCAAAACCAGGAAGAGCAATCAGCGAGGCAACCAAGTTAGAAGGACGAGACACAAGAGAGAGTAGAGGGGCAATCCGAGGTAGAGAAACCAGAGAGTAGTAGAAGGAGCCGAGAGGGATAATCCAAAAGGGGTGGTCGAATAACAAAGGGAAAGTCTAAAGCCAGAATATAATTAGAAAGTAAAACGCTACTTGCTAGTATCAAATCTCTGACAAAGTCTGCATTTTTTCATTTTCGCAATATTGCTAGGCTCCGCCCACTGCTTACTTCGAAAGATGCTGAGACTCTGGTTCATGCATTTATTACATCTAGGCTAGATTACTGCAATGCTCTGTTCTATGGTCTACCCTCTAAAACACTTCCCCTCTGCAGTACATTCAAAACTCCGCAGCCAGAGTCTCAGTACACACCAAGAAATCCGCACACATCACCCCCATCCTTCTTCAGCTGAACCAGCTACCAGTTACAGAGCGCATCCACTATAAGATCCTCCTCCTGAACTTTAAAGCCCTACACGGACTAGCACCCACCTATCTGTCAGCCCTCCTACATCCTTATGTTCCATCACGTAAGCTAAGGTCCTCTGACTCTGGTCTCCTAGCTGTACCTAGGTCTATGCTTTCCTCTATGGGTGGCAGGGTTAGGGTTAATATTATTATTATGATTACTACTATTAAAGCAGCTATATATATATATATATATATATATATATATATTATCAGAATCTGTTGGTGGTTTTAGTTGAAATATGTTAAATCTAAAACTGTAAAGTACAGTTATACATACCTAACTAGAGAGAGACCAGCTAAAGACCAGCAACCACAACACAACAAGAGAGATACAAAGACCTCAGATGAAACATCTGCAACCTGCCAAGTGAATCTTCATAGACCAGTATTTTAGAATTTCAGTAATTTCTTAAATTCATAATCAAATTATGAGAATGCAAAGGCCGCTTTAGTGGTATTTAGCTATGTTCCCTGATCTTGTACATCTCAACAGTCCGAACTACCTCAGCTAGCTATGTCATCTGGTCAGGTTTATTTGTGGTGAGCAGATGCATCATAGCGAAGGTGCTGCAGTGTTGAGTAAATCAGGTTTGATTCCTTCATCTAGTGAGCTTTATGTCTCTCTGCTCACACCTTGGGAAGAGAACTTCAGCAAAGCAAACTTCAGCTTTGTTTGGGAACGGACTGACTGCTCAGTGCAAGTTTCCAATAACAACGTCTACGGCTCTTCATGGTTCAGTTCTTGATTTAAGTTCATGCAGGTAGAGATGGCAGGAGTCGCTGAGTGGTGGTGGCAACGGCAGTGTGGGTTCCTTCCTGGATAGGAGGGGACATGTGTGGGGGGTGCATCCATGGGCTACCTTCGTTTCTGGGGTATAATGGAAATTTTAATGGTGCAGCAGTTACATTCTGGAGTCTGTACGGGTGTGGGGATTTTATCACTGCTCTATTTAAGGAGATATGGGGGTTATACAGACAAAGTAGTTCCATTTTCAGTTTTCCTAAAAGGTGTATTTCAGTAGATTCTGTATATATGTTTAAAGCAAGCACATTAAGATTTGATATGTAACTACAGACGAGGGCATAGGTCTGAGGTCCAAGGTCAAGAGACTACACCCACTACAAGCACGCGCTTGTCTCAACACTTGATGTTCCTACATGATATGAATGTATTAACACCAATCTAGCTGTTCAGAAAACACCATAACCAGTAACTCTAATAATCATACTGTAGGGTATCAGTGCTGGACTGAACTAGTGTACAGCTACACAGTAACAGGGACTGAGCAGGTGAGCAGTTATGTTCACCCTGAGCTCTTCTGTATGTGTAAAACGCTGATACACGACACAAACAATATATTCATCACTAACCCATTCAAGAGCTCACCTTACTCTCTTCATCTGGCACTCCCCTCCTTGTACCAGTGTTCTAATAAAACACATGATATTTAGGATGATGTTAGACTGGGTTTGGTTAATGAAGGATTATGATGTGGTTGTGTGTAAAACAGGTGGTGTTTAAAAACCTGTCCTGTGGTGGTTTTTGAGTCCCCTGATGGTTGTTGGATCCTGCGGCGGTTGTTGGGTCTTGCGGTGCTTGTTGTGCAAGTGATAAATGATTTTACACACAGCACAGTGCTGCTTTACTGTAGATGAAGATTATATCTGTAGCTGCTTAGATACTTTAAGTGCCATCAGACATTCAGGCAGCAGACCTAAGTGCAGAGAGGAAAACCCCATTTCAGTGGAATTGGACAAAAGGCAGGAAAACTAGCAACATAACAGACGGATATTAGGGTGTGTTATTTTGCTGGCCACAGGAAGTACAAGTACACACACTTATACACAATATAAACTTTCACTTTCAGTATGAGTTCCTTAATCTGTGCTATAAATCCAACACTGCCACACAAAGAGAGTCACTTTGAGCTTGAGGGTGCCTCATAGACCTCATCCATACTCACTGTACGGCAGGTTACTTCTCCCTCTCTTCAGAGTGCACTCGCGCCGCTGAAGTACTGAGAAAAAAAAAAGAGCTATGTTGGAGTCGGGCGTTAGCAGGGTTTCATTATGGGCTTTCAGTTTGTTTGAGGAAATCGTTTTTGTTTTGCTCCGTTCAGCACGCCAGTTTTCCTCTGCACATCGAGTCCACTGTGCTGGAGAGCTGGTGACTCACCCTCCTGTTGTTGAGTTGTGATCAAGGTGACCATGGTTCGAACCTCGCTGAGGTGCGTCAGTTCATCTACAGGCACCCAGCAAACATGCCATTGCCTGCTTATGCATGCTTATGAACATACCATCAATGCTCTACACACATGTGGCTCCTGTAAAGCTATATCTGATTGGGAATGTCAAGTTTTGGGTTACGTGAATACACTGACTTGGTAAATGTTTCATACGTCTCACTAACAACACTGCAGGAAGCAGATGCTACAGAGTGGCTGCAGTGTGTCTGGGGTTACACCAGTCTGACTATGGAGAGAGACCAGTTCCAGACCAGAAGTGACAGCCTCACTAGAGAGAGAGACCAGTTACGAACCAGTTACACCAACTTGACTATAGAGAGAGACCAGTTATGGACCAGTTACACCAACCTGACTATAAAGAGAGACCAGTTATGGACCAGTTACACCAACCTAACTATAGAGAGAGACCAGTTATAAGCCACTTCGACCAACTTGATAAATGAGATGGGCCAGTTACAGAAGGAAAAGAAAGCTCCTCAGAAGAAGGTTGAGGCAATAGGTGAGTCATATTGCTGAGGTTCTGGCTACAGGGGCGGGTTCTGATGATTTTCTCCACCATCCTCACTACTCTCTGGAGAGACTACTGGTCTGCAGCTGCCATACCAGACTGGGTGCTCCCTATATTGCCTCTGTTGAGAGCTGTGAGGAGGCGAAGATGCAGCCCAGAAAGTGGAGCATGCACCATGTGCCTCCTCTTAAAGCTGACAGTAATCTCCTTTGTCTTGTTGACACCTCAGTGATCTCACTGTCACACCAGCCTCTCAGTAAGCTGAGTTGTCATCACTGCTGATGAGCCCCACCACTCGTGTGTCATCTGTGAAACTGATGATGTGGTTCAAGTTGTTGCGGTGAAATATGGAGGGCTCAGCACACAGCCCTGGGAACTCCACTGATAAGGGGTTTAGAGTTCCTAACTCTAGGGGGGGGGGGGGCGGTGATTGTACTGGAGGCGGAGGTGAACTCATTAAAGAGCATCTGCACATAACTGCTCTTATTCTCCAGATGGGGCAGGCTCAGGTGAAGTGGAGCTGTTAGGGCAGTATGCCATATAGAGTTGGCTGAGTGAATTGGAGAACGGCTGCCTGTGCTGCCTGTTTGAAGCGGTTTGCTGTGACTGAGGTTTTTGAATGATAAACGAATTCTTTCAGACAGAGATAGCCCTGCTGGACTCAGAAAATATTTTTAAGATTCCTCTTCTTGAAATGTCTACAGCACATACAGCCCATTCATTTACTATCCAGAACCTCCAGTGAACCTGCACATGAACCTAACTTCTGACCAATGTGTGGCCAATCAGTGGATTTCCTTTAAACCATGAACTGTTCATTCTTTACATGACTAAGGCTAAGTCAGATTAGAACTGTACTAAAATACAAACAGATTAGAACTTGTGCTTAGTCTGGTAGTGGTTCTATACTGGTTTGGGGTTTGTTCTCATGGCATGGTGGGGTTGTTCTACTACTGGTCCACCTAAAATAAACACATCACTGACAATGATGGGATATCCCAGCAGGATAGATACACTGTGCCATCAGGCCAGAGTTGTCTAGAACTGGTTCAAGGAGGGTTCAGATGAATGGTGCTGCCTGTAGGTTCACCGGACATTAAGCCAACTGAGGCAACATGTGGCCCTTCCATGAGTATGCTAACCAGTGTTCAACCTCACTTAGCTCAAAATGAAAAACAAACCGCAGGGGCAGACAGTTTACCCCAATGGCGTAAAAGTGGTTTGAGTTCTAAAGGAGTAGAGGCCTGAACAAAACGTAATGTGAAGTTTCAGTAGAGCTGCAAACAATACTGCACGATTAGCACACGTTAAAAAGGACGTGGTTCTCTTTTGGTCCTTTTGCTGTCCACTTTCACACACAAGTGGTCAACGAGAAGTGGTCTGAGACTTCATTAATGCTGAAGGGGAACAGAAAGTGAGCCCTCTGTAAAAGTGTGCTCACACTGGAAACACAAATAGCACCGAGCTTCATTGGAGCAGAACTTAAACAGAGTGTGGTGCATATTAAACTATGTGAAAACTCAAGAGGTCTCATGTTCCTGGTGAAATATATAAATATGAAGTTTAAGTTGCACCGATCCAGTGGGAGAAGACAAGGAGGCTATCTTCACATACGCCGCACGTGTTTTATTCTACATAATGGCATCAACACGTTTACAGAGGATGAAAGAACTGAAGGATCTGAAGGAATCTGGAGGGGATATCTGAAAATCAGAGATTACAACAGATGACAAATTAACTCATTCAGCCAACAGCAACAGTCATGAGAATGTCTAGCCAGTGAAGATATGGCTGAAACTGGTGTGAGCAGATGCTTTAAAGGATCCACCACCTCAGGTAAACCCAGCCTATCCCACATGGCACTCTGTGATCCTCCTCCAAGCCAGGGATCAGCTGATAACATACAGTCCTATGGGGCCTATTGGAGGTTTTGAAGCCTTCACTGGAGATGGACTTGTACAGCATCATACCGTACGGGTCATGCTAGTGTAGTAACTGCTAGCTAATGTTTGAGGCTGACAGAGATAGTTACTTTGTAATTTCTTGGTTGGGTGTCCACTGAAGAGAGGAGACCACTCTGGGTTTGCCATTAGATTACTGAGCTCTAGTTCCAGAATACGGTGCAGAGTGCAGTCCTGAGCAGTCCATGGTGAAGTCTATGTAGTCCAGAATGTGGTCTACTGATTCAAACTCTCTACAGGGCTCTGTGTACAAATGGGGCTCAACATTCGTTCCTTTATATGGAACTTTGGGAAGTCAAATCCTGAGGGATAGAGTAGCTTTCACTTTTGGTTTCTGCCTCCCTGGCGCAAGAAGGCCTGTTGCTATCCTTGGAGGATGGCACCAGAAGAAACAAGGAAGTCTCCTAGTGCGAATAAGGAGCTGCTTTGGGGAGCAAACTGAGTTTTTCCCCATGCTCCTTATGTGTCCAGTGGTCATAACTCTGGAGGTGTGTCTTGTTGTACACTCAAACAACTGGCTGTTACCCACGCTTCTGGATCAGCCCACTACACACCTTCAGCCTTAGCTGGGAGCCCGAGCCAGTAATAGAGAAGTTAACCCTTGTGAACACAGAGTGCTGGAACACACACCCTCACTGCAGACTCAGTCTGGGTCAGTACATATATTAGTACTGGGCAGGGTGGCCCCTTTCATAACCTCAAAAAGGAGGACATCGTAAAGTGGGGTGAGGGGCCGGGCATGATACTAGAACAGAATTAAAATAACCTATATAACACATATCAGGTTAGGTGAGTCACAACGTCACAGACAATGCACACAGTTAAATCAGCACATCTGGAGACCTCTTTGGTGGAAACAGTTTATAGCCTGCCACATGCGGCGCGGCTGCTTATACTGCTCATAGCTAGAATGTGGGAATGTATACCCAAATTGCGTGAACAGCACACAACCATTTTCATACATGGCCCCCCATTTTGGGGTCCAAAAATAATTGGACAGTTTACTGCTCAGCTGTTCCATGGCCAGATTTTTATTTTTTTTCATTTGCCAGTAAGTGGATTGTCCAGTATTTTGCAGACGAGGCAGGTGCAGGGACATTGAGTGGCACATCTGGACCACAGAGACCAGCTGTGCAAAGAAGAAGAGACAGGTGAAGAACGATGGGAGTGCTGAGACCCGGAATGAAGCAAGGAGGAGCAGCAAGGAGAAGCAAGCTGGATGAAGCAGCACTAGCAGGAGTAGCAGATACAGAAACATTGGACTTCAGTGGTGGAGTGGAGGAGCAGGGGACGGGACAGGCTGACTACCCTGGAGGAGCTCATCATCCCAAGCAGTGATGTCTATAACTGGAAGGATTACAGATTACAGACACTGTATGTCTCTTTGGGGGCCCTGGACTCTCCCAACCCCACTAAAGGCACACCTATACAGCTCTGTCTCTTATATACACTGCACAAAAAAAATAAAGGAACACTTTGAAAACACATCAGATCTCAATGGGAAAAATCATGCAGAATATCTTTCCTCATATAGACTGGGTAATGTGTTAGGAAGGAAAGGATGCCACAACGTTTTTAACGGAAATGAAAATGATCACCCTACAGAGGGTTGAATTCAAAGACACCCTGAAAATCAAAGCGAAGGAATGATGCAGCAGGCTCGTCCATTTAACCCAAACTCCACTGCAGCAAATCAAAATGGTACTCAGTAGTTTGTATGGCCTCCACATGCTCCTAATGAGAAGACGGATGGTGTCCTGGGGGATCTCCTCCCAGACTTGGCCCGGTCATCACTAAGCTCCTGGACAGTCTGAAGTGCAACCTGGTGGTGTCGGATGGACCGAAACATTATATCCCAGAGGTGTTCTATTGGATTTAGGTCAGGCAAGCCGGTGAGCCAGTCAATGGTATCAAGTCCTTCATTCTCCAAGAACTGCCTGCATACTCTCGCCACATGAGGTCGGGCATTGTTGTGCACCAGGAGGAACCCAGGACCCACTGCACCAGCGTAGGGTCTGACAACAGGTCCAAGGATTTCATCCTGATACCTAATAGCAGTCAGGGTGCCGTTGTCTAGCCTGTAGAGGTCTGTGCGTCCTTCCAGGGATATGCCTCCCCAGACCATCACTGAGCCACCACCAAACCAGTCATGCTGAATGATGTTGCAGACGGCATAACATTCTCCACAGCGTTCCCAGAGCCTGTCACGTCTGTCACATGTGCTCAGGTAAAACCTGCTCTCATCTGTGAAAAGCACAAGGCGCCTGTGGCGGATCTGCTAATTCTGGTGTTCTGTGGCAAATGCCAATCGAGCTCTACGGTGCTGGCCAGTGAGCACAGGGCCCACTACAGGACGTCGGGCCCTCAGGTCCGTTTCTGATTGTTTGGTCAGACACATTCACAGCAGTAGGGCTCTGGCAGTGCTCATCTTCCTCCTTGCACAAAGGAGCAGATACCGGTCCTGCTGAGGGGTTAAGGACCTTCTACGGCCTTGTCCAGCTCTCCTAGAGTAACTGCCTGTCTCCTGGAATCTCCACCATACTCTTAAGACTGTGCTGGGAGACACAGCAAACCTTGTGGCAAAGGCACATATTGATGTGCCATCCTTCAGTAGTTGGACTACCTGTGCAACCTCTGTAGGGTCCAGGTACCGCACCATGGTACTAGTAGTGATGCTGACCCAAGTCAACTGCAGAACTAGTGAAGAATCAGTGGGAAAAGATGAGGGGGGACAAAATGTCAATGACCTCGTCCTTTTAAACCATTCCTGTTTTGGGGGCTGGGGGGTGTTCTCATTGTTGCTCCTCTACTGCACCTGTTGTTATTTCATTAACACCAAAGCAGCTGAAACTGATTAACGGCCCTCCCTACTACTTAACTGACCAGATTCAATATCCCTGAAAGTGTAAACTGAGTTGATGCTATACTCTGATTAAACAGTGTTACATTTATTTTTTTGAGCAGTGTATAATCCAGGAACAGTAGACAGAGCAAGGGAAAGGTTTAAGATGTCTGTGAAGGTGGAGGCCAGCTGGCTGGCGGAAGATTTTAGTACCCACCCTGTTATGCCATCTGGACCCACAGTTTTCTGATTTGAGACCCTCATCAGTGTTCTCCTCACCTCCTCTGTAGCCAGTATTAGTATTGGCTTCTCTGTGGTGGGGAGCAAGGCAGTGTTGGAGGACTGGGCCTGAGCAGAGGTCTCAAAATGAGCGTAGCAGTTGTTCAGTTCAGCTGGTGGTTGGGGGGGGGTGCGTCTGTGGTCACGGGGGTACGGACTTTGCTCTTGTAATCAGGTATCACCTGGATCCCTTGACACATGGCGGCCTGGGGTTTGAAGTTGGTGTTGAGGTGAGCTGCTATCTGTGAGCTGTACTGGTGCTTTTTGCAGACCTGATGCCGGCAGGGATCAGTGGGATGTTGCCAAGGAGGACTACATGTCTTCTGTGAGGAAGCTGAACAGCTTGGATGTCATTGAGCTTTCCAAGGACAATGAGCCCAAGCATACCTCACCATGGCTTGGTTTCAGAAGAAGTCCAGGAAGATTCTGGAGTGGACGTTTCAGTCGCCTGACTGTGGTGGAGTTTGAAAGTGGGAGTTTGAAGGAAAGCGGTTGTTTTTTTTTTTTTTTAGCACGCAAACCCAAGACTATTCCTGGAGGCCTTTGTCCATGATGATTCCTCAGGAACGCTGGCAGAAGCTGGTGTCCAGAAAATTACGAGTTACAAGAATTCGGATGTGCTTGAGGTCAATCACATGGTTACACTCTTGTGACACGTACCATTCCTGTCTGTGGGATGATGTTTAGGCATGCTTCCTTTTGATGAACTGAAAGTGAAAATGGTGTCTGAAGGCTGATAATTATAAATCATAGTTTTAAATTATAGAGAGCCAGCAGCATTAACCATAGTCTTCAGATGTTCAGCAGATTGTAACTTTAAAAATCATGAGTCATGAATTTATTACAGAGTAAAGGGACCACACGGTTGATTTTAAGAGCTGTACTGTTAGATTAGATGTTTCAAACCTCCTGCATGTGTAACGGTAGCTCCTGGTGGGTTAAGACTCAGGGCTCCTGAACACAACTCAGGGGCTCTATCGGGCGAACTACTCTAGGGGGAATTTGGATAGGACAGCTGAGCTCAGCCTGCTTCCCGAGGGGTCTAAATAGCCCATTCACCAGTGTCAGAGCTGAATGCCAGTTTGCTGCTGCCCCCTAGTGGCTAGGGTAAGACTGGCACCAGTTCTTACAGCATGGTGTAGGTTGTTGGTGTGTCCCTACCAATCTTGCTATTTAATAGTTATTGATGAGGAGGATCTGAGAAGATCTACCAGACTGATCCCCTGATTTGAGAAGCAGCAGATTTTTAACAGATCAGTGTCTGGAGAGCTGTGCAGTGTTTAGCTGTTGTACTGAAATACAACAACCGAAATCAACATTATTAATTCCCTCTCAACAGAGACACACATTAACCAACTCGGATGGAGATACTTCAACAGTAGTCTTTACTACATCTCTACTGAGAGGAAGAGCTGGGAAGAGAGCAAACAGGACTGCATAAAGAGAGGAGCAGACCTGGTGATCATAAACAGCAGAGAGGAACAGGTGAGGCACTTACATCACTAACATCACACACCCGTCCTACGTTTACGATGGATGTATATATCAACGAATCAATCTGTTAATCTAATAAAGAGTCTTTATGTCTGATTATAATCTCTCTTCTCTCATTGGATGAGAATTAGAGTCACTGGAACACAAGCAGTCTACACTCAGCCCAGACGTGTAGATCCAGTGCTGTAACAGACCCTGATTAGACTGTGCTGTGCTGCTGCTGCTGCAGTTCAGTGTGGGCGTTAGTGAACATGTGTACCTGGTAGTGTGTTATAGTGATCCTCTCACTTCAACAGGTCTTCATTGAAACGGTGAGAGGAGATCAGACAGCTTGGATTGGTCTGATTTGCAGATACACAAAGGGGGGCTGGAGATGGAAATGGTTGGACAACTCAACTGTAGACACTGGGTAAGAGACCGTGTACTGAACGGTGATGTAGCTACTGGGCACATTCTAATTTCAGTATCTCCGTCTTCACTGCTCTGATCAACACACTACATACTCTGATTCTGTCTTTCAGGTTCTGGACTCGTGGACAACCATATGGTCATGGGCACTGTTCTGTAACTGGTTATGGGTCTGATGCTGTACTGAACTGAACTGGGTCCGATTCCCCCCCACTGTTCTAAATGATCTGCGCTAGAGTACTGGATTCTGTGAGAAAGAGAGTGATTAGTTAAACCGGAACTGCAGTGTGAGGTGAAGGTGAGCCAGCGCTGAGTTTAGAACTGGTCTGTTGTAAATAGTTATTTGATGTGGGGTTCTGATGATGTATGTAGATTTTCAGATTGTAGTAGAAACAGACTGTACCTTTTCAGATACACACCTCCTACACATCCTGTCTTCCTTCTCTCTGTCCTTCAATCTTCTGTCTAGTTTTTAAGACGCAGTCTCAGTTATCTTAGCCTACAGTAGCTAATTTTAGAAAATCTTCCATGGTACAGTGCATCAGCAGTAATAGCAAGCTGATGTAGGTTCGTGAAACCAGGCCAAGTCAAAACCATGAGGACAAAGAAACAAGATATCACGGAGTAGGCAAACGGGGAAAAGTCGGGGGGAAGAACAGGCAAGAGCCAG
Organism: Prochilodus magdalenae; assembly: GCA_024036415.1. Lineage (NCBI taxonomy): Eukaryota > Metazoa > Chordata > Actinopteri > Characiformes > Prochilodontidae > Prochilodus > Prochilodus magdalenae. The sequence continues at coordinate 1,864 of JAMWET010000177.1, read as the reverse complement.
GAGCGCAACCAAAATAAAAGGGACTGTTGTGAGACAAACATCAGACGAAATGGACAACAGGTGAGAGTCACAATGAGTGTTTAGGGGAGCGTGATCTGTAGACCGAGTCCTGATTGGTGGCTATGGGGCATGTGACTGATGTCGTACACCAATGACTCCTGGGAGTTGTAGTTTGGAGGCACAACAAGAGTGAACCAGGAGGTGCGACATTTATCTTGATAAAGAAAGAAATATATATTTGGGCAAATTGTACTTGGCAGGTTGCCAATTCAGAGAAGAAGAAATAAACATTGTTTAGATATGTATCGAGTCAATATGCCCTTATCTGTCCATTTGCAAAAGGCAGAATCTGAAGATGAAGGTATGAACAAGTGGTTTCTTCAGAAGAGGCTTATTCTGTGCTTTCTACTTTAAACCATATATCATGACGCTGGCAGTCACAGCTGGGTTACATCCTACATGCAGTGGATATAGAGAGGAAGATGTCTCGATGTGAACCCTGGTGGATGAGCTAGAAAGGGCTCAAGACTCACCCAGTACAAACGTTTGTGGGGATTACATGCCCAGTAGTAATGGAAATTAGAAAGCTCCAGACCCTGCCTCTGTTTTGGGGAGTAACCCAGCAGGTTTATTACTCCAAAGAAAGGAGTTCAGCTGGCAACCAAGACTGGTATATAAGTATATATATATATATATATATAGAAAGAAAGAGCAGCAACTTCTAATAACTAAACCAGGAAGCAAAGCAAGCACAGCTCAGAACTCAGGTAGCCTACACAGAAATTTTGCAACACCTGACATAAAGGGGTATATGTAGCAGTCTTGATGAGTCCCTGAAGACTTGCAGGTGGAAGTAGTGGCAGAGAGTGGGCGGAGCCAGGGAGAGCTGGAAGGCTGTAGTCATGTGCAGTACTGTGCATGCCCAGGAGAGGGTAGTAGATGACACATACATAATACTATACAGTACAGGTGGAAAGTCAAAGTCAAAGTGAACGTGTCAATCAGACTTTACAACAGGAGTGCATAGCTGAACGAGACTGTGTTTCTCCAAACTCTAATGTGCGAATATAAACACAGAGCAAACACACGTGACATACTAGTAACATAATAGCAGCGAGACATAAGTATACATGTACTGTAGAAGAAAAAAAAGTAACAATGAACAATAAAAAATGTTTAAGTTATGAGTATTTTATAAATGATCTTTGATTTCTTTGAAGTGAAGCTGGAAGGCTTTAGATTTATGATCTCAAACCTAATTTGAATTCTCAAGCCAATTGAAGCATCACCAGGAGAAAAAATTGAGTCACCTGTGAGTGAAACATACCTAAAAGCATGTAACTAACCACCTCCATTTTAAACACCAGTAACAAGCTGTGATGGATTTGACCTGGACTGGACAGTTTCTGGATGTAGGCTGATCAGGTTGAGGCCACTCTTGAATCAAAAGGATGTTCAGGTGGGCCAGATTTGGTGGGTTGCCTTCCTGGCACAATCGAGGAAGAGGTTTTCCTGTAGACTGGGATTGAGGCCACTGCTGGTAGACCCGTATGGAACGTACGTCTCCCATACACTGCAGATTCAGCTACTTCCTTCAACACTATGGTCTTTACTGCCCAAATACAGTCACTCCTTTTAGCCAATCAAGTAACATCTGTACCTCTGGAAGCCGTTTAACACACATGAACGAGACGTTTCCTGCACTGTACCACCTCCTTCTCAATTTGTGGATCCGGCTCTCACACCCCACAGGTATTTATAGCCCATCATCCCGTGCAGGCCATCGCAGGAGCCGCAATTTACTACCACCTTAAACACCACAGTGACTCTTTTTACTGGCTATGTAATGAGCGACTCTCATATA